>JAEQBH010000078.1:0-285425 GCA_016808115.1 Tetrastigma voinierianum | reverse complement strand
AAGAATGTATTTTTCAAGTAACTTTGCTTTCATAATGCCAACCTATTGGGTGAGGGGGTGGTTCACCTGCATTTGACTCATGTCTTGCAACACATTCTACCGGTACATTTTAGCTTAATTGGTTAATTTCATTTTAGCAAAACGAACTGCTCAATTATCAATCATTTCCGCATCAATCAAAATATTCCTCAATAGCACCCAACCAATCAAAGAAAGCATTAGATCCATTCTACCATCAAATTATGAGAGCATTAACCTTGACTTTTTTGTGATGTCCCTTGAGGTTATCTAAACTCGTTTATCCCGATCTCTACCCCAATTACCATTAACTCCTGTGCCAAGATCACTGAGAGCGTATATCTTCTCTCACCCGATTCACGGGTAATTTTGCCTTGGTGGTTGGTAATTTAATGGGAAGTTAACATTAGCGTTGAAGCAATCACCTAAAGTTGAATCAAGGTCTCATATTGCGTAACCTCGTGTGAGGCCGAAAGTGCAAATTGAATTACTACTCCGCTAATTTTACCTGCATTGTCATGCAAACCATTTGTGAATGCACTAGATGGATGTGAACCCTGTATGACTCAATTTCATGTGTGTCGTAGAATCTAACGTGTTTTCTAAATGGGCTATTAACAATTTCACCTATCTCATGTTTACCCGAATGTTTTAAAAGCAAGTCCATTGCATGAATGATGTGTGAATACATAGGTGTCATATCGCACAAGTATATGAAATTCCATATGCAATATGCATGAAACAGGTAAAAATATAGGAAATGCAATATGTATAGATGTGTTCATGAAACATGAATATGATATGAAATATGAAAACGACTTGAAACATGAACATGAACATGAAAAGCAATATGTCATGAACACAAAATGTCATAAAGATAGGTTATGAGTTATGAAAGACATATGATAGTATGACTACCTAGGACCGAAGAATGAATGAGTGGACGTTTTGATCGGTGCTACGACACTTCTGTTACATGGGTAGGCACGCCTCCGCGATCGCTAGTTTCGACCTCGCCAGTGCTACAAGACTTCCCGCATGCCAAGTGTGCATGTTCCCCGACGCAGGCTTCGGCACTCCTCATAGTAACGTGGACAGCATCGCTCGACGCTGCTTCTAAGACTCCGCCAAGCAAGGCTATGGCACTTTGTCAGGCAGCACGTGACTGCTCTCGCATCAGACTATACCTTCAGTTCTTGTGTATCACATGTCCATCTCATTCATGGTTCCTGGTCTAGGTAAACGACTATAGATATGTATATAAAAAGTACATGAATAAGACCCAGTATGCTTAGCATACTTCTGTACCGTACTGTGTACCCTTGGGTACCATATGTTCCGATTTGTATAACAAAGTCATGAAACATGTAAAAAGGAGACGAATCAGATACCTTAACATGAATATGTATAAGTTTGAATATGATTCTGATATAAACCTATTGGATATGTTTTGTATCTGTATGAACTCGGTATATGTATTTGATGTGATCTGTACCTACTACGGACTAATGTTCGTATCTGCATAAGTCTGATCTAACCTTGTATGTATTATGACTCTAATCTGTTTCGGCTTATAGTACCTACGGGTACCTCCGTACAAATAGAAGCTCTATAACTCCGATAAAAATTTGATAAGTATATGTTCATGATAGGAGCAAGTACATGTATGTTATTCCAGATATATAAGAATCTAATATAAGTACAAATATGTGTCCTTTGGGAGATATGAACTAGTATGAACTTACGGTACCTTTCGCACAAGAATAAGTCCCTAATACAAGTATATGTCTGTAATACAAGTATGTATCCTCGAAATACAAGAATAAACTCCGTAATACAAGTATAAGATCCGTAATACAAGTATATGTTCCATAATACAAGTATAAGATCCGAAATACAAGAATAAACTCTGTAATACAAGTATAAGATCTGTAATACAAGTATATGCCCCGTAATACAAGTATAAGATCCGAATTACAAGAATAAGCTCAGTGATACAATTATAATCTCTATAGTACCTACTGGTACCTCTGAACAAATGTAAACTCTATAGTATAAGTATAAGCCCTATGGTATACGTATAAACTTTGTAGTACCTAAGGGTTCCTCTATATAAGCATAAGTTCTGTGAACTCCTACAGGAGATCTGAGATAGATATAAGTACTAGTACGGGTATAAGTACCTCCGTATAGGTATAAGCTCTGTAACTCTTACGGGAGATCGGAACAAGTATAAGCTTGAGATAAGTGAAACTATGTGTCATACGAGATCGACAGAATAAAATCGCTATATAAGATCCGTAAATATAAGTTTGTTGTGCATACGATAAGCTCGCATCAGATACGAGATATGAATAAGCATAAGTTTGTTACAAGTACAAGAAGTAAAGTGTCAATGACACGAAATGTATATGATAGATAAAGTATATGAAAAGCATATGAAAGTACAGTATATGAAAATCACAGTATATGAATATTACAAGATGAAAAATATAGGGAAGTACAAGAATATATTGAACAAATATGCTAAATACATATAATTTTGAAATCACATTGTTAATGAATATCCGTTAATGTTATATAAGCCTAATGTAAGTGAGTATAAATGCAATGTGTATGGGCATGAGTTATGAGATATGCTTCCCAATTAAGCCGTGTAAAGCTAAAAATGTGTTTTTAATCCTTGTAGGTACATGAGAAGACGTCCGAAAACTTTCGTATACCGCCAAGCAAGACACTAGTAGGGTTCACTACAGGTTCCAAGGCCTCGATTTGTAAATGCAAAAGTACGGGGCTAGATATGTAAACGGACTCAGATATGTGTATAGATTTCGGGGTGTACACCAATTCCTAAGGGTAGTTTTATTTTGTATTTTTGTATACAATATGTTGATACAGTTATAAGACTTAGACACACCAATATTTGAAGAAAAACAGTAAAGAGTCCCAAAAGATATAGTCTTATGCTCGACCTCGCCTCGGATCCGCCATTCGAGTCGGACCTGGAATACGGGCGTGACAAGTTGGTATCGTGAGCCTAGGGTTTGCTGCCGAAGATTCTTCGATGAAGGATGTACCTACATAGTAATGTGTTGGCCTAATGCGGGAGACCTTGTTTTGTATAATGTCGAGAATGGATAAGTGTTAATCCAACTTTGATTCTGATGGAGTCTTAATGGCTCAATTGAGAGTTATTGTGACGCCCCAAAACCCGGGGGTCCGTTGACTACCCGTCAACCCGCGGAATACATGGGATGAGCCCGTTACCCGACGCCACTAGTAAAATTCCGTAGTCCCTTTGTATCGAGCTCTACCTAAATGAAACACTCCGCATGAAACCCGTCCTGCATTTAATATAACCACAATGATACAAATATGATAAAACTACTCTTTGGGCCCATACTACAATATCCTATAAAAACATATCACAAACATATCCATGGTTCTAAGAGTTAGTGAATTACTCTTATACAACATATACCAAAATTAGGGAATTTAATACATGTGAAAATCATCAAAGCCACACCCGCTTCTAATCCTGCCTCTAGGACGAGCAGCCTCGCACGCCTCCCCCCGCACCAAAAATAAAAAGGGGGTCCCACGACAGGCGAAGCAAGCTCAAGAGGAGAATCGCGCCCCTAAGGGCTACTCACCACCCAAGTGCAGTGCAATGTTCCAAAGTAAACACACATTCAAGCAATGCATGATCCTACTTGAATGTCTACATGACCAACTCAGATCCCGAGTCCTCACCGACTCTCTCACACTCGCCTAAGCCTTGTATGAGAATTTATATTTTATTAAGGACAACTCCTCCGATGTATATATCAATCAGCCGCCCGCACGATTGATATATTAATGGTTTGTGGACTACCGATGAAAAATCAATCAGCCGCTCCGACGATCGATATTTATCGTTTGTGGACTACCCTCCGATAGCTTATATTTTAGACTACCGAACTCGAATCATCTCATGCACTAACTCCTATGGTCCTAGGATGTTCCCGTGCATATGGAATGCATGTATGCTATTTCCAATAACGTCTAATCACATGCAAATATGTAAGCATGCACATATTCACATAAAAATTAAATCACACAAACATGTTATGTAATTCGATCATTTCAACACCAAAATTAGCTCACTGACTAATGAAATTAAACACAAGCAATTCGATTCGAATTGCTTAACCAAACACAGATTTTTCCCAAAAATACATTGGGTCATTATTCCTAGGAACAAGAAAAACCCTAGGTTTATCAGTTCTAACACTCAAATAATCCCTTTCGCCTATATTTTGAACCCGTATTTCACGGCCACTACCGGTCTCGAAACCAACCAATACATGATTCAAACCACTAAACAATCACTCACACCCAATACAGCCGTGAGCGCCTACGTGGCTGCTCCATTTGGTCTCAAAATTTTGTATTAATTCGGTCCCAAGGTTTGGGACCGATCAAACGGCCCCTAATGGCCTCAATCCACTCAAACATTCGAAAAACACTAAAAATGGGAATAAAACCCAAGTAGGGAGAAAATCCTACCTCGAGGAGCTCAAGAAACCCGATCTCGTGAGTCCACAGCCTCGCCCCGCCGTAGAACCTTTTCCTTCTCGCCCGAAGACCGCGACGTTGATCAGGCAAATCTAGAGAGAAGTGCTCTCTCTCTCTAAAATCCTCTCAAATCCATACATCGCGATTCCAAATCCCCTTCCACGTTGGGTCTGCTTAATGTGGTAAGATGACTATTTCCTATTTTCATTACTATGGGACTTAAAATCAAATCTCTAAATAACCACTCCGTCCCTTCATTACCCGCATTTGATATTCTAAGACTATCTCAGCCCATTTTCATCATTTCTCTACTCATACCACTTATGGTACATGAGCACGTGCTTATATGCGACTTGGTCAAGATCGAATTCATTTTACTAAGACTCGAAACGCGATGCCCCGAAAAACGTGCCGACTCGACCGCTCTCGAATATTACGAAATTTACGTAACTAGATTTCCTCGCGAGACGATTCCCCAGCCGTGAAATCCATTTAGTCATCCGAGATCCAGAGAATTAATTACGTATTTTTAACCGAAATTATAATTTTGTAATCTAATACATTTTGCCTCTTATTCCATAAATTGGAATTTCTGCCCACAGCTATATTCGACATGAAACAAAGGATAGTACATGTCAAAAGTGATAACAAGTTAAAAGAGATAGCTTTAGTTATTAAACACTGAGACAAGACTCACTATGCCATATATGAAATGGAAGTTTTGCACGAGGCATAGTACCCTCATCTCTTCGTCAGAAAAATTTCGAGGACGAAAAATTTTTTGTTGGGAGAATTGTAACACTCGAAATATGCCCTAGTAATTTTTCTGACATGTTTATGGTTTAATAAAAGTTAAATATGAATTTTCGGAAATAAAATGAGAAAACCCTGAATTTGTAGAGGAAACAAGTGTACATATGTGTAATTTTTTAAAGGTATATAAGTCATAAATAAGAAGGCTGTATTAAAATAGAAATCGCCTAACTTTATTTGCAAGAAAAAGAGAAGAACTTAAGGACTAAAGTGAAATAAATGGAAACTTAACACAAAAAAAAGGGGTTTTTGGGAGCCAAACATGGCCTGAGGAGAAATCTTTGATTTGAGACCAAATTTGGTCTCATTTTGGGGGAGAACAAACCATGGAGAAGAAGAAGAAGAATAAGGGAAGGAGAAGAAGAAGAAGAAGCAGAAGAAGAAGAAGCCAAATTTAAGGTTATACATCTTTGATTTTTGTATAATCTAATATCGAGTATGGATCTTTGGAGTTTTGTATGGAAATTATAGATTTTATATGATTATGTGTATTTGGACCATGGTGGGGATTTATATATTTCTAAACCTAGGGTTTGTTAGGATTTCATCCCAACCCTAGATTTCGAAGCCAAGCCAAGAAACCCTAAAATGGTATAAGAAGAGTGTGAATCTCCTCGAAGCTGGATTCATGGTTTAATTTCAAGTAATGGAGTCAGGGGTTTCAGAACAAACCCTAAGTAATCTTTATGTTTGGTTTATGTATGGGTTATGACCCATATTATAGTTGTTTTGGAAGTAATTCATGATAGGTTTTTGAAGTAAGATAAGTATTGAAAGAGAATTTGAGTAGAATAGAGGTTACAAGATGAATATGGAATGGTTTTGATGTGTATATCGAGTATTGAGTTGGTTTGGGTAGAAAAATATGGAAAAATGGGAGAAAAACCACCTTTTCTGGGAAATTTAGGGGTGGTAATTGAAACAAATGTAGTGGTACCGGTACCATAAGTGTTTTATTCACTGTACGGCATCGAATTTTCCTCGTACTCCACTCCAATGTTCTATTTTGAACCGCTTTGTATTTCACATAACTTGGTCATTTTCATCCGACGGAGGATTCAAGTGGCTGGTTAAACTAAACTCAAGGAAAACAAATCTTTCCTTGGGCCAAGTACCTTCGCATTCTAATTTACTTGAATCTAAATTCACTCAAAGTAGGGCTAAGGTTCAAGCAAATTCTGTTATGTTTTGGAACATAAAGTAGTCCCAAGTTGTTAGGACATATCTTAAGTTACGGTGCTCCACCTGCGTATTCTGGCTTGGAGAAGAACCCTTAGCACCTTAGCTTCAAAGGAGTATATAAAGAACCAATGTTTCGATATGGAGTTAAGACCCGAAAATGGGTATTTCAAACTGGCTCTAGTGTGTGTAATATGGGCAAATGACTAGTTTGGCATGAAATGCCATAACTCGAAGCTCGATGATTCAATTGGAATGATTCCAATTTCTAAGTAAAGTAGATTCATAGAGGCATAAGAATACATGAATGATGTGTGAATACATAGTTGTCATACCAGACATATGAAATGCCATATGCAATAGTATGAAGAAAATATAGGAAATGAAATATCTATAGATGTGTTCATGAAACATGAATATGATATGAAATATGAAAACGACTTGAAACATGAACATGAACATGAAAAGCAATATGTCATGAACACAGAATGAGATAAAGATAGGTTATGAGTTATGAAAGACATATGATAGTATGACTACCTAGGACCGAAGAATGAATAAGTGGACGTTCTGATCGGTGCTACGACACTTCTGCTAGTGCTACGACACTTCTGTTACGTAGGCAGCACGTTCTGATCGGGTGCTTCTAAGATCCCGTTAGTGCTACTAAGACTTCTCTCAAGCACGTGGCAAGCATGTTTTGATCGCCAGTTTCCTAAGACTCTCGCCAAGTGCCACGACACTCTGCTACGTGGCAAACACGCATTCGCTCGCATCGCACTATTACCTTCGGGTTCTCGTGTACTATGTCCATCTCATTCATGGTTCCCGGTCTAGGTAAACGACTATAGATATGTATATAGAAAGTACATGAATAAGACTCAGTATTCTTAGCATACTTCTGTACCGTACTGTGTACCCTTGGGTACCATATGTTCTGATTTTTATAACAAAGTCATTAAACATGTAAAAAGGAGACGAATCAGATACCTTAGCATGAATATGTATAAGTCTGAATATGATTATGATATAAACCTATTGGATATGTTCTAAATCGATGAACCTGCATATGTATTTGATGTGACTGCACCTACTACTTAACTGTCGTCCCAGATTCGTATAAGTCTTATATGACCTTGTATGTATTATGACTCCGACTGTCTACTTATAAGATCTACGAGCACCCGCACACACAGAAGCCTATAACCTCACAAAGAGATTTTTGATGGCTAAGGTCGTGATATGACAAGTACATGTATAAGTATTCCTCTATAAGTATATGAATCTGATATAAGTACAAATATGTGTCCTTCGGGAGATGTGAACCAGTATGAACCTATGGGTACCTTCGCATAAGAATAAGTCCCGTAATACAAGTATATGTTCCGTAATACAAGTATAAGATCCGAAATACAAGAATAAACTCCGTAATACAAGTATAAGATCCGTAATACAAGTATATGCCACGTAATACAAGTATAAGATCCGAATTACAAGAATAAGCTCAGTGATACAAGTATAATCTCTATAGTACCTACTAGTACCTCCGAACAAGTGTAAACTCCGTAGTATAAGTATAAGCCCTATGGTATACGTATAAACTTTGTAGTACCTAAGGGTACCTCTGTATAAGCATAAGTTCTGTGAACTCCTACGAGAGACTGATCCGAGATAGATAAGGTACCGCACGGTATAGGTACCTCCGCATAGTATAAGCTCAGAATCCTTCTTAAGGGAGATCAAACACATAAGCTGAGATAAGTGAAAGTATAAATGCCAATGGAGATCGAATAAGAATAAGTCTGCTATAAGTGTAAGATCCGTGTAAATATAAGTTTGGTAAAAGTATAGCATACGAGAGATATGAACAAGCATAAGTTTGTTACAAGTACAAGAAGTAAAGTGTCAATGACACGAAATGTATATGATAGATAAAGTATATGAAAAGCATATGAAAGTACAGTATATGAAAATCACAGTATATGAATATTACAAGATGAAAAATATAGGGAAGTACAAGAATATAGATGAATGTATATGCCAAAATATGCAAGTACTTGAAATCACATTGTTACTGAATATCCGTTAATGTTATATGTTTACTGTAAGTGAGTATAAATGCATGTGTATAAGTATGAGTTATGAGATATGCTTCCCACTAAGCGTAAAGCTTAGCACGGTTTTTAATCCTTGTAGGTACAGTGAGAAGACGTCCGGTGCCCTCGCATACCGCCGTGCCACACACACTAGTAGGGTTCACTACATGTAGGTTCCGCGCTCCGACGGTAAAATGCAAAAGACGCTTGTATATGTAATGGGACCTCAGAGGTGTATAGATTTTATGATACCACTGGGTGGTAGTCTTATTTTCAGATTTTTTGCATAAGGCTATGTTGATACAAAGATAAGACATGGACATACCAATATCCAAGAAAAAAACAGTAAAGAGTCCTAGTATAGTCTCCGTCTGATCTGCTCCGGGGATCCGCCATTCGAGTCGGCAAGACCTGAATCGCATGACAAAAATTTGACTCATGGGACAGAGACAAACCGGTATCGTACTTGCCAGTGGCACCAAAGACCACTCACAAAAAGGGTTGCGATCGGGCACCTGGCCAAAGTATAACTGGCAATCGACATGCTCAAGAGCTCCCCGATTGTTGTACCTTTGAATTGTTAAATCCAAATTCGTACACCGGTAGTATAGGAACCCTAATAAATGACTATTGGGGGTTCAAATAAGAATGAAACTAAGCGAAAAACGTACCGTACATCGTCGCCTCGACGAGTTTGATGTTGGCAAACTTAATGCCCCTATGATAAAATAGTAAGTTCCTGAACACATATAATTGTAGGACTGCTTAAGACCGGATATTGAATGACATGGCACCTCAAGCACGCCAAGGAAAGTACGTATAGTACTTCTGCAGACTTCCGATTAGTGCGACAAAGACTCTCGACCTTGCTTCGCATTACTTAGCACTTCAATACTCTCCTGACACGCGACGACACTCTTGATAGTGCTTCGCAACACCCTAGTACCGGGCAATTTCTATTAGTGCAACGATACCATCGCTGCTTCGCACTCCCGCTGCCATGGCACCTCAAGACTGCATCAGACTTTGGTACTTATCAGGTTATGTCCTACTCATTCCTTAGTATTATTGGTCTAGTAGTCAAAACAGTTTATATGATAAGAGTCCGAATAACAAATAAGCAGCAAAGTAATGTACATCGCTCAAATTTCGCATGACCTACGGCACCTCTGTACAAGTATAAGTTCTATAGTACCTAAGGGTACCCCCATATAAGTATAAGCTCTGTAGTACCTACTGATACCTCTGTATAAGAATAAGCTCTGTAGTACCTAAGTGGCACCCTCCGTATAAGCATAAGCTTTAGACCTCTACGAGATCTAGACAAGTGTCACCATTATAAGTAAAAATAGGTGTATAAGCTTCATTATACTAATCCATGATAAATTCGATATCTACTGCCATCAGATATCTCACATTATTATATGTTTACTATAAATGAGTATTATGCAAGTGTGTGCATATGTATAAGTCATATGTTTCCTACTAAGCCGAAGCTTAGCAATGTGCTTCAGAATCCGTGTAGTTACGTAGTGCTGATGTCCGCGATCTTCCAGATTCTCGCCGAGACAACACACTTCTGTAGGGTCCATCATATGTGTGTTTTTGTGCTCTTAATTATGTAAATGTAATAATAGCTTTTGTATATGCATATGTAAATGGTACGTAGATCGTATATTAACATTATAAACACCACTACAAAGGGTAGTTTTATTTTTTGTATCTTTTGATATGATATTTTGATTCTTATAAGACTTGTGATCACCAATGTCCGAAAAGAAGTGTAAAGAGTCTCAAGATAGTCTCAAGGTCCCTTCATCCGCCAGGCAGAACAGTGGTGCATATTATCATAGTTCATCTCCACAAATAAATCAAATATGTTCTTCCCATAGAAAACTTATACATTTTTAGTTTCATTACAAAAGGATCAACAATGTCATGGATGAAATGTATGCATGAGACGGAGCCGCTTACTTATACCCGCATGATTCACGGCGATTCGAACCCCACGGTCTTTGCTCTTGTCCCTGGGGGTCACCCAAAGACCAAGAATGATAAAACAACGCGCTACATTTTCATGCTGCAGTTCTATGTAATGCCTCTATTTCAATTAAACACAATATGCGTACCTTTTCCAACAATGTTTTGCAAGTAATAATTTCAAAAGTCCATGCAATATACATTATATATATGTGTGCTTATTTCACATACTTTCATTTGCAAATCATTTGATCACTTCAAAGCATACAATTTCATATGCAATATTTCATTCAAAACTCAAATCATGCATTTCACACATTTACTTATAATTTTTCCTTTAAACGAATTTAACCATTTCTTTCAGTGCCTAGGATAACGGAATCACCTACACAGTCCCGCTGGGTTACAGACCGGTAAAAAAAAACATTTTATAACACATACTATCCCTTCGACTGCTGATCGTTATTTAAAAATCATCGCGTACATCGATACTCCTGCACACGGATCGGTATTATGCCACTATATTTCATTTCGCGATGCAAGACTACTAGTTTGACCCTTAGTGGTATACCAATCTATCCTTAAATGGAATATGACAGATAACATCTATTAAGGGCATTAAAACTCAGTCATAGTAATTTACAATATTGTATATACATTTATACCCAAATAATACATTTTGATGCTTATGCAATTTTTATGGCACGCATTTGAAATCGATTTTCCCAAATCGCTGGGGTAAAACAAATCACATATGCAAAGCTAAAATCATTTCAACCAACGATCACGAAACTTGAAATAAGAAGAGAGGTATAGAGAACAAACCTAAAAAGGTTGTCGCTCCTCAATTCCTATCCTCAAAATCCCGTTCTTGGGTCAGGTTTCCCCGTCATGAACCCCTAATCCATCACAATTAGAGAACAAAATTAGTTGACTTACTTAGGTTTCTAGCGTTAGATGATCGTTTCAACCAACCCCGCTATAATTTAATAAATGAGCACATTATCTCCTTCAAGTCCATTGTTCCTCTATAAATATATTTTATTCAAAATAATCATCTGGGTTCTTGGAGCACTTAAACCAAGAAATGTTCAAACAAATCCGTAGATTATCGTATTTTCAAAACATAAACTTTGACTTTGCTCGAAAATAGAGCTCACTCTGACGAATTTCGTCTAACGGGTCCAAATTTGAATACATGTATTTCAAGGATATTTGTTTTCCTATAAGTCTATTTTACCTAGAAATTTGAATCACTTAATTTGGATGAGTGAAACTTAACTTATGATCTAAATACCAAAATCGCTCAAAATTACCAAAACTGCACTCAAACAGTAAACTGCACTTGCTGTAAAATGTAGCCTCACTTGACGTAATTTGGTCCAATGGGGTTCAAATTTGAATACACTTATTACAATAAAATATGTTCTCCTAGAATTCTAGTTTACCCAAAATTTGAATCACTCAATTTGGATGAGTAATGTCCAAGTTATGGCCAAAACAAAAACATGGGTTTTGGAAAATTTTGACAGCATCTCCCATAAAACCTCAACATTTCCTTTATACAAAAATTCCTCAAAACCAATCCTAATCAAAGCAAAAAGGCTGCTTGAATTCTAACTCAAACATATATATATTGAATCATGGTTTTACCAATTCAAACACAATCAAAGAGGGAGTTTGGAGGGTTCCTAACAAGCAAAAGGGATAATCCATACCTTGCTTTCTTCTTAAAACCTTCCAATCAATCGTTCTTTTTCTTCTCTTTTCTTACAAAACTTTGAACAATGGAGAACAATCACCATCAATGGCTCTTCTTAAGAACCCATAACCCTATCTCTCTCCTTTTTCTAAAACGTGAAATACCCATTCTAAGACCAATTTTTGGTCCTATCCTCTCATCCATTACAAGGCCTTGTTTGGCTATCTCTTTTTGGCTTTCTTTTTTCATTTTTGCATTAAAGCCCTTCATTTCTAGCCTCTCATTTGCACCATAACTTATCACATTTCTCTACTTTGGCATACTCTTTGTTCATTTATACCTTTGGGTCCTTATTTTGACATTTTACCAATTTAACCTTGACTCTTGTATTAAATTCGGTTTTATTTTTTTATTTTTTTCACTTAGCATTTAAATTCCTAAAATTCAAATTTAACTTATTTTATACCCTAAACATGTTATGAAACTGCTAGGTTATTTTTAGGTGTTACAACTCTCCTCCTAAAAGAATTTCATTCTCGAATTACTCCTTCATTGAACAAGCCAGGATATCACGACGCATGGCTCTTCCACTTTCCCACGTGGCTCATTCCCGTCCCGAGATTTTCTCACAATACTTTGACCAATGGGTTCCGCAATTCTTTGACTTCTCGAGCCAAGATCTCTACAGGCTCTTCTTCGTATGTTAAGTCTGGTCTAAGCTCAACAACTTCCGAATATACCACATGTGATGGGTCTGACCTATACCTACTTAACATTGAAACATGGAAAACATTATGGATTGGCAAAACCCTAGAGAAAAGAATTAGTTCATCATATTATTCATTACAGATTGAAGAATTCGAATCATGAAGTAGGTTAAAGGAAGAACTATAGAAAACTCTGGGCCTTCTTCGCGATCTTCCCGAACTGGCCTATATTGGATCTCTCTTCGCTTCATTCTCCTTCTCTTCTCGATCCAATCCCCGCTTTCGAAAAATCTCCCCTTTATACTCGAGACGCTGGCCCATCAATGGCCCAAAATTAGGGTTCCGAGTTCCATTTTGAAAGGGGGACTCAAGCACGCAAATGCGAAGGTTGCTTCATTGCCACGTAGTCAAGACCCTTAAAACTGATCTACTGTCTGCTACCGTTAGTAAATCTTCTTGCAATACTTATAAGCCACAAGTGAAGAGTGCCTTTGCCACAGCATACTAGTAGCTCGCAAATTTTGTCATTCCCGCTTTGTTATTTCCTCGTCTTTAGTCGCCTGCTTGTTTCCAAACATCATCATTCTATAGAACAATATAATATGAGGGATTAGCGTAATATTAATGAAAAAGACTGTGAATCATGCATTCGAGCTATAAAGAACACAGATAATTCAACTGAAATGCACACATGATTCACCCTAATCAACACCCCCAAACTTAGCTTTTGGCTTGTCCCCAAGCAAGAATAGATCACCCGTGCACAAGAATAACGTGAAACCATATGACGATACAGGGTTAAGCAACACATGACACAGCAAAGATAAGGAGTCCCTATTAACCAAAGCTTCAAAAGATCTAGGGACTACCTGATTGTTAGCTTCAAGAATCCTGATTGAGCTGCCCTGCTGACCAAGTAGGTCAACCCCATTTTTAGTGCTCAATAATTTTTCCTAAGGAGTCTATGCAAGTAAAGTGATCTCCAATGCATAGTTTGACCGTTAGCATCCCCCAAACTTGAATCGAACTCGCCTATTTGGGATAGCTTAACACGAAAGGATGAGAACGCACCAATTGATTCACTTCAGCTATTCCTAAGGGGATTAACTCTAAGATAAATCCGGGAGAGTACTAGTACCGAGAGGTTTTAGGTGAGGGTTCCTGTAGCAGGGATCCATTGGTGACTCCCCACCAATTGTTTAAGGGCATCGGGCATTCAGTTCCCCTAGAACTTCACCCCGAACACTCAACCAAACCTCGAGGTCCTAGATTGTGGAGATCATCCATCCTCTGTCCCATGTAGCGAGCAGTGAAGTCAATGGCTCCTGGCCAGTGCTCAAGGCACGCTTGAAAATCCCTCGACTCGTGCTCTGATTCGATTGATGATCTCACAAATTTTTTTAAAGCATTTAGCTCAAAGGCGGTCCTCTTTTTCTAAGGTGTCCTATCACTTAGGTGTTTAACTTCCTAAGGTTCGTAGGGATCTCAGATGGTGAGTCCCAAGTCAAGCATACCCTCGAAGATCACGTGTGTAAAAGTGGATAGCCTACTTCGGGAATTGAGTTCTTGAGATCTAAAAAGGGTGGCTAAACATGGTTAGTCTCAACTTTACATAACGTAGTCCCAATTGTCAAACTACCTCGTCCCTACTTTATTGGAACATGGAAAGAGTGAGAATTACCACAACCCCTTTGCTCTACTCATGCTCAAACAAGGCGGATACCAATACCAACTTTGGAGACCTGGGCTATGTTATAATATGTGCAATTTGCATACCGTTGGTGCATTGGAAACAACTTAACACACGCCTAAAAATGGACCTAAGTATGCAAAAAATAGCAAAGATAAAAACAAAAATGGACCTAACATGTGCAAATATACCTAACGTGCAAAATAGAAAAATAACCCAAGTCAAAATAACAATCAAAATAAACTAGGTCATACATAGTCACACCCCATACACCCACACCCCAAACTTAAAAATGCATGCTGTCCCCAATGGGCGTAAAGAAGTGCGGTAAAAAGAAATACGTCCCAAAAATCACTACTTCGTGGTGGCGCGTGGCTGCTGTGGCGCCGTGTGAAATGATAAAAGCCAGCTAGCCGAAAGCAATCCGGGTCGGGCCGGTGTAGATGGCGCCATCTCGGGCTCGATGGAATCCATGTCCCGGCTCAGCAACCTGGGCTCTAAGACTCGTCCCAATAAAGCGCCGAACGTGGTAATCAAGATGGGATCTAGTCGCCTGTGGATCGGGTCGAACTAGAGAGGACCTCAGGGTCGTCGTCCACTAGGTCGCCGTGATCTAGGTGTGTGGTTGTCTAACATCATCAAGTGGTCTCGCTGTGGCTCCCGAACTTCCACCTGGGCAATGGAACGGGCAAGCGCTGCCAGATTCAAGCCCTGAGTCCAAATATCGTGAAACTGCCACCCGCATAGCTCAAGTGATTAGGGAGGGGTGGATCAGGGCGCTAGTGCAGCGTCCGTGAATCGACTCAATCAACCCCCGCTCAATGACCGTCCCGATGTCGAACTGGAATCCCTTGGTCATGGCATACAAGAGGATCGTCTTGTCCTTTGTCACTGTACTGAGATGCAGTGAAGGTTTAATCTTAACACATAAAAAATTATACCAAACCTTCGCCATAGGCGTGAGTGCTGTCATAGGAAATGTGGTGAACTAGCCCGTCGAAGGATGGCGTCGCCACACACCCTGGCCTTATGTGAGCTCCTACATCAAGCCTCGGTCGGGTGGGCCACAATAACGCCGGTACTCCTCACTTTCGCCCCTCCCGTGAGTCGACAGATCCGTTGATGGCCCGTGCCCTAAGTCGACCCACCCACCCTAGACAAATGATAGTGGTGCCAACCCGAACGCAGTTGGAATGTGGAACTCGATAACCAGTACAATCTCGAGGGCCGAGGAGCAATACAAAGGTTCGCCATCTTCAGTCCGGACGGTGAAGTTGAAGAATGCGTTTGAGGCCGGAAAACCCCTCTCTGGAACAAATGAACGGATGCAAAGCGACTCATAGTAGAGTAGCTCTGCCTCCCAAGAGATGAATTCATGCGGATCAGTCCGAGAGAAAGGTGTCAGCCTACGAGGTGGAGCTGAGCGTCGCTTTATCGGTATGGTCTTCTCGGTTTCAGTAGTCGGCCAGGTTAGAATATACAAAAAAAAAAGGCACACCCGCATTACAAAGCGTGAGACAAAGGGTCGCACAAAACGGTGGAGGGAAAAATGGCCTCGCCACGTGTTTATAGACGCCTCGGAATACGAGTCCTGCTTGTCACAAGTGAGTGAGTCCCTTCTCAACAGAGCGAAGACATACTACGCAAACAGAGAGGTTCGATGCGGCGAAGGATCGAGCCTCGCAATGTGTGGGAAGGTGGTTTACGCACATGCACTGCAAAGTCTGGTCCTAGCCTTCGCGTAAAGCGGGCTTCGCCGCGCCGACCAAAGGGCTAAATAAAATTGTTTCCTTCAGAGCGGCGGCGTTTCGCTCGTGGGTGGACGAGAAGGTGGGACACTGTATTTTTACCCTCTTTCTTTAAGATTCGCCAATGTATTAAAAATAAGCACATGTAGAATGCCCAAAACAAAAATTTTTCCATAAGGAAATCAAAAGGAATGGAAATACACAAGTTTTAGGGAAAAAGAAAATTTCACAGCTTCGTTGCCTCCCAAGAAGCGCGATGTTTAACGTCGTTAGCTCGACATCTCTCCTACAAATACAAAGAACCAAAATCAAACAACAAAGCAGTAACTCGTTGCTGGGGATTTGACTTCACCGTCGCTATCTTCTCTCAAACATGCCTGTAGCTTGTCCTGCTTTCTCAATAGGAATGCTCCTCTAAAGTAAGGTTTCAATCCTTGAAGTAACTTTGAATTGTCCTTTCTCTCGATGCGCATCTCAACTCCTCCATAAGGGAATACTTGCACTACTATGATGCGTTGGGACCATGATGGATGATCTGTAGTTTGGTAAGCCGTAACATGGGTTTGGGGTAGTTTTCTTAGGGCCAAAACAGGCTGTGGATGAGTTTATGAGATTTTCTAAGTTAGGGGAATGTGTATTTGTGGTATATAAGGGAAATGGTATTTAGGAAATGTTTTAGTAGTATGGAACAAGATATGGAAAGTTTTGGGTAGAGGTTGAAAAATTGCTATGGAAAGTTTAAAGAGAATATGATGGTGAGGAGAGTAGAGTTTTCACAAGAGTGGTTACTTTCATCAAGTTAATGAAACGATCCACACAAGATAGATGACTGAAAGAAGGCGCCACAACCCAACTATGGACAAGTTGAATGATGCTTCGACAAAGACTTCGCCACCAAGGAACTATGCACCTAGGTATAATAGTTGCCAAACTCGTCCCTAAGGGAATCCACCAAAGAGATAAGAGAACAAAAGAGTACTCTTAAAAAGAGAAATCGAAATATTATTAAACTTAGAACTCCTCTTAAAGACTACATTAGGTATATATAGTCCTTCATACTTTCTAAATCAAATAAAGCAACTTCTACTTTAATTTAGAAAAGAAACTTAAATTACAAAAAGCAACTCCAAAAGAAAACTTTCTAAAATAAATAAAGCAAATCTTCCTAAAAGGGATAGAATAAACATTGAAGCAAATCTTTTCTAAAAGAAATACAGCAAAATCATAAACAAATCCTCCGTAAGATCCCCGCAAAGAAATCTTTCTAAAATCAATATGGCAGCTCCACATCAGGGGTTTGTCCAAGTCTGACCACGTTTTTGCTTCAAGGCCCAAACGAGGTCCAAAAAAGGAGTTTTCACATGTATTCAATGTGTCTCGAATTCTCCCAATCCACCTCCTTCAATAATTAAGGCCGACCCCAATGTTTAGTGTGTTTATGTAAGCCCCGTGATCATACTATGAACGGACTTGACCATTTTGACTTTAGCTTGCCAGGGAAAAGTTGCAGCCGAGAGTTGAACAATAAGACTTGCTAACCCGCGCAAACTCTCTCCTCATAATATGTTTGTCATGCCACGCTTTTGTCTTTTCCTTATAGATCCGAGCATTTTCATAAGCGTCACTACGAAACTCATTTAATTCATTGAGCTGCAGCAATTGCTTTTCTTTGTCTAATTTACTATCCATGTTCAACTGCCTAGTCGCCCAATATGCTCTTTGTTCTAATTCTACTAGAAAATGGCATGCTTTCCCATAGACTAATCGAAATGGGGACATGCCTAGAGGGGTCTTAAAGGTTGTCATGTATGCCCAAAGTGCATCATCGATCTTCTTCGACCATTTCTTTGAGCTTATTGACCATTTTTTGCGTAATGGACTTAATTTCACACGATTCACACCTTAGCCTCGTCCATCATCGCGGTGATACGCCGAGTGAAGTCTCGATGTCTCACACCATATTTTAGACTTTATCAACTAGCTTATTCCAGAAATGAGTACCACCATCTATGATCAATGCCTGGAGTGCCAAACGGTGAATATGTATCGTGACTATGTGCCGAATCGCCTTATCAGAGGGAATTTGACTACCACACCAAAGATCACTGAGCGTGCCTGTGATTGGCTTCTACCCATTTTGAGATGTAGTCTACAACTAGGAGGATATAAATGTGACTGAATGAAGAGGGGAAAGGTCCCATGAAGTCCATTTCCCATAAGTCAAACAACTCAACTTCTAGAATTGGGTTCATGGTGGGTTCATCCTGGGCTTCGAAATGTCGCCCATCCTTCTCGCACTTATCAGCGCCTGGCTACAAAATGATGAGCATCCTGAATAAGGTAGCCAACAGAAATCGTAATTTGAGCACCTTTGCCACCGTCTTCAGCCTCTAAAATGCCCCCCACATGGTAAGGTATGGCAATGACTCAGAATACTACCCATTTCTTCTTCCGGTACACATCTCCTTATCACTTGATCGACACAATGTTTGTATAAAATAGGCTCCTTCTAGCAGTAGTGCTTCAAATGTGCAAAGAACCTCTTTTTCTATTGGTAGCTAAACTCTGGAGGAATCACTTTGGCCACTAAGTAGTTCACATAGTCGGCAAACCATGGAACCGGCTGTATGTCTTCAATTGCCAAGAGCTGCTCATCTAGGAAATTATCGTTAATCTGCACTTCGTCTCTCAGCCCCTCTAATTGTGACAATGGTCCATTTACTCAAGTTCTCCCCTATTTCCTTCTTCTTATCTTTTATCTCTAAGTCGAACTCTTGCAACAGGAGTACCTATCGTATTAGTCTCGTCTTTTCATCTTTTTTTGTCATTAGGTACTTAATGGCCGAGCGGTCAAGTGTGCATCATCACCTTATCGCTAATCAAGCAAAGGCTTAAATTTATCAAAGGCGAAAACAATGGCTAATAACTCTTTTTCCGTGGTGACATAATTCAGCTGAGCATCATTCAAAGTTCAGCTAGCATAGTGGATGACCTAAAATATCCTTTCTTTTTCTCGCCTCCAAAGACTGCCTCCGACGCATAGTCACCGAGTCGCACATTAGCCGGGAACTAAGGTCCTAACTCGTGCTACAACTACGGGAGCTGATACCGCTATCTTCTAACTAAAGATTGTAGACATTGTTCATAAAAAAAAATGGTGTCTCTTGAGCTAGCAAACTGGATAACGGTTTTGCAATCTGAGAGAAATCTTTAATGAACCGCCGATAGAACCTTGCATGTCCTAGAAAACTTCTTATACCCTTCACTGACGATGGTGGAGGTAATTTCTCTATTGCCTCAATTTTAGCTCGGTCAACCTCTATTCCTCTTGCTGAAATCCAGAGGCTAAGTACAATGCCCTCTTGTACCATAAAGTGGCACTTTTCCCAATTCAAAGACAAGATTGGTTTCTTTACACCTAACAAGCACCTCTCAAGTTTCAGACAATCATCAAAGGAACTCCCCAATACTGAAAAGTCGTCCATGAACACCTCAATTATCTTTTCAACCATGTCTGAGAATATAACCATCATACAATGTTGAAATGTGCCTAGTGCGTCACATAACCCGAATGGAATTCGCCTGAATGCAAATGTAACATACGGGCACGTGAATGTTGTCTTCTCCTGGTCCTCAGGGGCTATGGCGATCTGAGTGTTTCTACCCAGAGGTTCATAGTATTTCCTTCCATTAGGGTCTTCGAATGAGTTCATCCACCTCACATACTTGCCCTTCACTCAAGTTCTCTCGACCACTCAGACTAGGCTAGCCCTCCAAAGGGTCGGGACCACTGCCAGACACTATAGCTCAACAAATTTCCACTAAGAAGCATGCATCACTCTCTATTGGGTGTCTCATGGCTTTGAATACATTGAAGGTGACCTCATCATCTTGTACTCTCAATTTCAATTCTCCCTTCTACACATCAATCAATGCCCCGCCAATCGCTAGAAATGGCCTATCGAGTATGATAGGTATTTCTTTCTCTTTCTTCCATATCCGTAACAAATGAAATCCAAGGAAATATGAACTCTGTCCACTGACCAAACGCCTTCTATCACCCCCCCCCCTCCCTCGGGGGGGTGTTTCAAGACCTATCTCGCTAACCGGGAGGACTCGTGGCTGGGCGAGCTTCACCTAATCCTAATCGTCCGAATATAGATGGCAAAGATGAGGCGTTAATACTTGCTCCTGCATCACATAAGGCCTTTTCTAGTGATGGAATAATTGTGCATGGTATAGTAAAACTACCGGTCTTTCACTTTGTGGCGCTGTAAGATGGCACTACACCCTTAGTGAGGTTTACCGTCTCATAGTCCGATAGTCTTTTTCGATGTAAGATTTCTTCATGAATTTCTACTGACCAGACCGCTCTAATGCATCGGCAAACAAAATGTTTATATGCGCTCGAACACCTACAAAACTTGATGAATTGCTTTTGGCTCAATTTACTCCTCTTCAGCGCGAGGGTACATAATTGATAGTCGGTTCAAATTCCTATGTGGCTGACCTCGACTGCTTTTCACCCAACTTTTTCTGATGGGGTTGTTCCCTTACTACCTTATCAATCTGGCTAGGCTGGATTACTTCTTCCGTTTCTACCTCCCTTATCATTGGTGGTTGCCCTGGTGCTACTAGTTCTTTGCCACTCCTTAATGTGATAGCCTTTACATGCTCATTACCTTCTTGCCTCGGGTTCACTTCAGAATTACTTAGTAATGCTCCCCACTGCCTCTTCGTCAACAGACTGGCCATTTGGCCCATTTGCACCTCTAAGTTTCTCAGTTGCGCTGCCTGATTGTTCAATTGGGTGGTCTGGTTCTGAAAATTCACCTTGGTTTCATTCATAAAGGCGATGTGCTAGGTGAGCATCTGTGCAAGTGCTTGCTCCAAGTCTACTTTCTTTTCAAGGGGTGGTTCATTCACTCGGGGTAATGGCATGTTATTCTGACTATTCCTCCATCCATAATTCTGATTGTTCTGACTATTCCAATTGCCTTTCCATCCCTGGCCTGTATTTTGACTCTGATTCTAGTATCTATTCTGATATGCATTATTCTCTATACTGCCCTTATATGGCTGGGATTAAGTTGATTTACATATCGGGCCCGCCTTCTATCGTCATCTCGCTTTGATTGACACTCCATAGTATTATGCTGTCCACCGCAAGATTCACAAATTTCCCATGGATTATTCTTCAATTGTAATTCACCGTAATTTCGTCGGGTTCTACAAATCGCCTAGTTAATCGTGGCTGGGCGACATGGTTTACCAAGTTACCGGTGAACCTTCCGTGTCTACTCCCGCTATGCCTTCTTAGGTGCTGATCTATCTCGGGGCCACTAAGTAGTATTAGTAGTTCTATCCTCCAAGATCTCATAAGCTTGATTTGTAGTTTTCTTCATCAAAGCACCTCCTTCCGAAGGATCAATGATTGTCCTAGTCGAGTCGCTGTAATTATCAGAGTATCAGGCACCTCGCATTCAACTTAGTTAATCTATGATGTGGGCATCTCCTCAGTAGCTCATGAAATCTCTCCTAAGCCTCGGCCAAGTTCTCCCCTTCGGATTGTCTGAATGTGTTAATTCCTCAGACCAATTGAGCTATCTTCGATGTGGGAAAATTTTGTCGTAAATTTCACCAAGTCATTCCATGAGGCGATTCGAAGCCTGGAGGCCGGCCGGTCAACTAGTGTTTAGCCTCGACGCTAAGGACAATGGAATAGCCACCCGAGCTTCTTCTGCTAATTCCCATTATACTTGACCGTATCACGCACTTCAATAAAGCCGGGTCAAATGCATCTTGATTTCACTAGGTAGCCAATGAAATTGTATAATGCGGAAGCATTTGCACCAAGCATTCTTCAAATTTCAAAGTTGTTCGCTTGTACGGGTGGTCGACGATAGCTAACTCGAACAACCAGAGGTGGTGGGCAAAATCCTCAAGTAGCATAGCGCGATTACTCGCCGTATGAAGGGTGTGGTGGCCAAATTCTATAGTTCTCATTCCATTCTGTCTAATTTATGGTTCATCCTCATCATGAATCTGTCCCGCCTACTGGATGCCGCATGATTTCTCAGCCGAAGTTACGTGGACTTCTACATAATTGATGTAGTGTCCGCTCTAGTTCAGATCGAATGGAATTCCCCTCGTGCCCCTTGCTTCAGACAAGACTCTAAATACTTTCCTGAAATCACAGGATAAGAACAAAACCAAATCACAGCACTGATGCAATAAAGGAGAACATGTAAACCAGGAATAAAATTAAAAAAAAAAATTGATCAAGAAGTGAGAAGAACTAAAGAAAGTAAAATTGATCCAAAGTACTATCTATGGCATAGTTGTCAATATTAACACTAAACATCTCCTCGGCAACGGTGCCAAAAACTTGAGGGGTCGAGTGTGAGTGTGCAAAATTAGGTGGGAAACGTAAACCCGTGTGCACAAGTATACGCTACGAAGCTATTTTAGTGTAGTGGTTAGTCAAGCTCGTCAATATACGTGTTGACTACCGATTTAATGATCGTGACAATATTCGATCTAATCCTCAAAGCGACTACTTACTAAATTACTAGAATTAATAAAAACGAAATTAAGTGTATTAATTATATCGATGATGAGAAACGAGGGTTTTGACCGCTCCTACCACACTTGATAGATGTCAATTCAATTAAGGGCTTATCATATTCATATGAGTTATGTCAAGGGTCGATCTTCCTACAAGATATTTCTCTCTCGAGGTATATTTCATTTCTATCTCGCTCAAGCAATGTGTATCAGACCCTCACCTCAATCCCTTGACTAAATGCCTAAATGTGCAAACCTCTATGTCACATTTGCGCCTGAATATCTTTATTCTTCGACTACCTATGTCATGAATCCATGTCCCTAGAAGTTATCTTCCCTCGATCTCAAACTCCCAAATACTTTAGCATGTAACGGTTACAGCCGCATTAACAACATGTAATTGAAGCAAACGTATGAACTCATATTGGTCCAAATAAGCAAAAATTGAAAATCAACTACAACCGTGGTTAGGTTGGCAAAACCCTAGAGAAAAGAATTAGTTCATCATAATATTCAATACGTATCAAGACTCAATCATGAAGTATGTTAAAGGAAGAACTAGGTGAAAACTTGTCTTCAAGGATCTCTCCCCGAATCCGTCTATATTGATCTCTCTTTGCCTATCTCTCCTTCTTCTTCTCGATCCAATCTCCCTTTCGCTTCGAAAAATCTCCCCTTTTATACCTCGAGACGCATGCCCATCAATGGCCAGAAAACTTAGGGTTATGAGAGTTCTATTTCGATAGGGGACTCCGCCACACAAAGAGCTTGGTGTTATTTCACTGCGCATAGCCGAGACCCTTAAAACTCGATTCACCGGTTCGTCACGCAGTAGTCGCAGCATTAAGAGTCCCTTCGCCGCGCATACCGCAGTTTCATTGCCGTTTTTTTTCATTCCTCGCTTCATGTTATTTACTTTAGCCGCTCGTTTGTTTCCAACATCACCATATTCTATAGAACAATATAATATGAGGGATTAGCGTAATATTAATGAAAAAGACTGTGAATCATGCATTCGAGCTATAAAGAACACAAATAATTCAACTGAAATGCATGCATGATTCACCCTGATCAGCATATCTTGCCTTTACAAAATGATATACAAAACGATGGTTCAGTTAACTCTTTTGTTCCCAAAATGTCACACTTTAAAAGAAAGAAATGATATGCATATGACGGGGTATATACTATACGCGAATTTTCATGACTCTACGCTTCTTGATCTTCTCTTCTTCCTGTTTACTCAAAACCTGCTCATAGATAAAAACTATACTCTAAGCATTTTCATGCTTAGTGGTTCTATACAGCTCTATTCCAAATTTCAGTTTAGCATGACATGCATTTATCATAAAACCATGCCTTTTATATCAAACTATACTCATGCTTATTTACTTTCATGCTTTCACTTTACAAATCATTGATCATATCAAATTATGCATTTTCACATGCTTTCAATTTACTTAAATCAAATCATGAGATTCAAACATATACTTTTAAGGACGTATTTAGTTTACAAATCTCATTTTTCACTTATCAAAGTTTGTTATCTCACTTTGTCTGTACAATTCACATTCATGACGAATTCCGTTTGGTGAATCCCGTCCTTTTTGTCATTCGGTAATGTGCTTACACATTTCACAATTTCAGTTTTCCATCATGTCGGATGTCGATTGGTGCATCCCGCCAATTGGGACATTTCTTCAATGCCATACACCATCATGACGGGTGCCGATTGATGCATCCTACCAAGTGGGACTTTAGACAATTTCGGGTTGCCTTCATGACGAATTCAGTTGGTGAATCCCGCCATGTTGGCCATTCGGTATATCGATTCAATTCAAGATGTCTTTAATTGACCAATTCGTTTACATTTTGATTAATCACTCACATGTAATTAATCGTCAAACATTTCAAATATAACATTTTCAAATCCATATGCACTTTCATAATATCATTTCAAAGATATACTCATTCCATATAATCATTTCAAATTTATTTGGTAACCATCAGCATGAAATAAGGATGAGGATCAAATAACAAACCAAAGCCGGTTTACCTGCTTCCCGCCCTTCGACCCGGTCCTAGGTTAGGTGATCCTCGCCCGACCCTAGTCAATAACAATTATGCCACTCTTAGTGGATAAATAATTATTAAACATTTTTAGTGAATTACAAATTTACCTTCTTCGCAATCTGCTGGGGTTAAGACACTAAGCCCTGCCTCTTCGCTTCGCCGAGGCGAAGAGGTACTCCGCAGAGACGCTTTTCTTACTGCTTCACCTCATTTGAATCCCCACAATCATTTATTAAGGTCCTTAACCTATTAGTGTGTATCGAATAAGAGACTGAACAAAAACCCAACCTGCTCCTGAACAAGGTCTACATTGCGGCAGGCAAAGCCACGGCAGAGCACCCGAGGCTATTTCTCGCACCCCAGCCCCGCGGCGAGGCACCCCACAGTTGCGACAGGGCCGCACCGCAGCGCAGGAGCCTCGGTGTTTGCCCAGATTTTTCCCACTTTTCACTTTTGCAATTTTTCTCCAAAAATCCTCAAAACAAAACATGGGAATCATTCTAATAATATCTTAATATCATCCCCAAACCAACCATGAAAGCAAACCTATGATGATTAGTTTTTCTAACCCAAACATCATTTAAAGAAATCTAGGTTTGGTTTTACCTTTAAATCCTTTGAATCTTCTTTCTCCCAAGATGTTTGATCATTTGGAAGCAAGGAATGGGGAAGAAATCACACCAAAACTACTTGCAAAACCCTACTTTTCTCCTTCCCTGTCTCTAAACGTTTTTGCTCGCTAAATGGAGCATTCAAGACCAATATGGTATAATATCACCTCGCTCCTAAGGCCATGTTTCTGGCACATCAATAAATCCCATTTCTCATTTTTGGCATTTTAACTCTTCATTTATCATTTAATTCACTTTTCATTTAAGCTCAATATTCGAATTCTTAGGTCCTCATTTTACAAATTTCCAAATTTTGCATTTTTCACTTGGGTTTATTTCCGGGTTCAATCCATTTCTCATTTTAGCATATCATACTTAATCATATGCTCACATATTCATTTCACATTTCACTATTTAACAATTTATCAGTTTTTTATCGGAAAAACCCAAGTTTGGCTCAATTCATACCCGGAATATATAATAAAATTATTATAAAAATTCTAGGGTATTTGGGGCGTTACACTTCAAGTCGGCGTAAGACTTGTCTATCCGTGAATACCTTTAATATTTCTCTGATCATTTTCACCTTTTCCTCGGTCTCTTGAATCAAATCGAGGTCGATTACTTTCTTCTCACTTAACTCTGTCCAACACAATGGTGTTCTACATTTCCTTTCGTAGAGAGCCTCGTAAGGTGCCATTCTAATACTCAACTGGAAGCTACTGTTATACACAAATTCAACTAAATGAATATGTCTATCCCAACTACCCTCATAGTCGATCACACAACTTCTCAGCATATCTTCTAAAACTTGAATCACTCTCTTTGATTGTCCATCGGTCTGCAGGTGGAAAGCTGTGCTGAAATTCAATCGAGTGCCTAAAGCCTCTTGCAATTTTCCCCAAAATCTCGAGGTAAACCTCGGATCTCTATCGGAAATGATAGACACTAGAATCCCATGTAACCGAAATATTTCCTTTATGTAAAACTCTGCCAACTTATCAAGTGAATAGTCGGTTCTTACTGGTAGGAAGTGAGCTGACTTCATCAATCGATCTACCATGACCCTAACCAAATCATGCTTTCTCCCTGTTAATGGTAACCCAACCACAAAATCCATTGTGATTCGGTCCCATTTCCACTCGGGTATTCTAATAGGCTGCAATAATCTCGAAGGAACTTGATGTTCCGCTTTCACTTTCTGACACACCATACATTTGGTCACAAATTCCGAAACATCTATCTTCATTCTAGACCACCAGTATGAAGTCTTTAAATCTTGATACATTTTCGTGCTACTAGGATGCATAGAAAATGATCCATTGTGTGCCTCTTCAAAAATGGATTTCTTCAACTCATCATCATTGGGTACACAAACTCGGTCTCTATAATACAAGAATCCATCCTTATTCAATAAACCCGCTTTCCTATTCTAATAACTTACAATGCAGAAATTCTTTCATCACTTTATGCCTATAGCATTCGGATGAAGAATTTTATTTTGCTATCAATTCCGCTAATATTGTACCGTTGTCTGATAATGACAAATGAGCATTCAATGCTCGTAGTGTTTGTACTAACTTTCTACTCAGAGCATCTGCCACAACATGAGCTTTCTTGGGATGGTAGTTGATCACACAATCATAATCCTTTATCAATTTCATCCATCTACGTTGTCTTAAGTTAAGCTCTCGTTGCGAGGGCAAATACTTAAGACTTTTGTGATTAATGTAGATGAAACATTTTTCTCCGTAAAGATAGTGTCTTCATATTTTCAATGCAAACACAATGGTGCCCAATTCCAAATCATGCATAGGGTAATTCTTTCGTTGCTGTAATCTAACCGCTTTAAGCATGTTACCACCTTACCCTTCTCGTGATAAGGACACATCCGAGTCCATTTAATCTAAGCATCACTAAAGATTACATATTCTTTATCAGAGTCTAATTTAGCAAGGACTGAGCCTCACAAGAATGCTTTCAACTTTTCAACACTAGCTTGACACTTTTCACTCCACTAAAATCTCACATTCTTTTGGAGTAATCTCGTCATCTGGGCCGCAGTCATCGAAAACCCTTTAATGAACCTTCTATAGTAACCTGCTAAACCTAGGAACGTCCACGCACTCCGTGACATTTCTGGTTTCATCCAAGAATCACTTCTATCTTACGGATCCATCCGTAATTCCTTCCTTTCCGATACAGTCCAAGAAAAGGACACTTCCCTCAACCAAAATTCACACTTACTCATTTTTGCATACAAATGTTCCTTTCTCAAGGTTTCTAACACTACTCGAAGGTGAGTACATGATCTTCTCGATCCTTTGAATACACGAGGATGTTGTCTATAAACACCACGACAAACAGATCTACATACGGTCAAAAAACACGATTCATTTAGTCCATGAAAGCCTCTAGTGCATTTGTCAACCCAAACGGCATTACAAGAAACTCATAATGTCCATACCGCATTCTAAACGCCGTCTTATGCACATTTGCATCCTTAATCTTTAATTGATGATACCCAGATCGTAGGTCGATATTCGAAAAGACACTTGCACCTTTCAATTGGTTGAACAAGTCATCAATTCTAGCTAACGGGTACTTGTTCTTCACTGTCATCTTGTTCAGTTGCCTATAATCAACACATAACCTGGCACAAATGCCTATCTTTCTTCTTAACAAAGAGTACTGAGCTTCCCGGCGGTGATACAATTTTAATAATAAATCACTTCTCTAATAATTTTTGCAACCGAGCTCAACTATTTAACTCCAATCGGCCATTCTATACAAAGGTATCGGGATGTTGGAGTGGCAACTTAACAACGCCGATCATAACTTAATTTCTTGTGGAGGCAATCCTGAAACTCCTCCGAAACACGTCCGATACCACAAACCGTAGGATGTCTCGGAGCAACTAGGCTCTGCCTTTTTCGTGTCAATCACATATGCCAAGTAGGCTTTACACCCTTTCTGAACCATCGTTCTAGTAGTGGCAGCGGATATCACATTAGAGGTGGTTCGACCTCTCGCTTAATGTGTGTGTAAGTCACTTCCTCGCCACTCAAGGCCCTTAAGGTCACTGCTTCATCTCTACAATCCTAACCACCACTTAGTGTCGGGACAAACTAACTTATCCCTAATATCATCGAACTCTAAAATGATAACTCGATTAAGCTCCCAGAATCATAATAATTTATTTTTGAGGGACAATCTCAGAGATTCTATTCACAATGACATTATGCCCTAGCTGATTTGTCACCAAGATATCATACTTGGTTTCATTCTTTAGTAAACTACCCAAACTCGAAATGGAAGTATAAACATAGGAATGAGTTGATCCTGGATCTATCAATGCATGTACAATAGTCTCAAAGATATGGAAATTACCAACTATCACATCCGAGGGTATCTTTATTTCAACTGCCTTCATTGCATACGCCCTGGCTAAAGCATGCTGCATCTTCATTCCGCCATGGTCTCATTGTGGTCGCTTCTCTTCGCACTCGGTGATACATCACTCTTGTCAGTCCTTGCTGCTCTTTGTACATCAAAACCACTCCCCAACTGCCAGGAAAAGAAACGAACTCTGTGACAATCTTTCACTCCAGCTCATCGGATCTACAAACCGCATAAGCACCTCACTCAATGACTCTCCTTTATGTTTCCTCCCACAATGTGTGCAATAAGGACAAGCACCTGTCAATCTCCAACACTCTCCTTTATGTTTCCTCCCACAATGTGTGCAATAAGGAGGAGCTGATCCTATTGATGAACCTCCTAGTGCACTAGCATCTGATGGTGTCGGTAGAATAGTCTTGCTACCGATAGTCTAAGCTGGTCCCTAATCTGTAGGCTGACTAGAACCCTGTGGTCTTCTAAATTTCTTATTCTAGTGCTGATAAGAACTTGACTGACCGGGATTTTTCTTACCCAGTCTTCTTTATTTTCTATCATACTCTTTCTTTTTCACTATATCAACATTTAGTGCACATGTCACAATCTTAGAAAAAACTTAATGGCCAAATTCTATGACATGAGCCCGAATATAATCATTGAGGCCATCCTCAAACTTATGACACTTCTTTTCCTCTGTGACTAACATCTTTGGAGCATACTTGCTCAACCGGGTGAATTCCCTCTGATATTCTATCACACTCATTCGCCTTTGCTTCAAATTATGAAACTCTCGTCTCATATTGCTTAGGTAAATACAACCCACATACAGAGCCCCGAATCTCTCCGTGAAAAACCCCATGTAACACTTTCCGGTGCGGGAGGTTATAGTCACTGAAAACAACCACCGGTAAGCCCCATCCCAGAGTACGCAAATTCTCCCCTCCAATGTGCAATGCATTTGTCGCAAAGATTCTCTCGGTTCTTTCGAGCCAATTTTCTTCCATGGAATGCTCTTCATCTTTCTTCCCAAGAAAATCCATGGGTCAAGATTTCATCATTCTCTTTATGGCTGACCGATCGATGAACAATCAAGCAGTTTAGTTGCACCGCTTGTAATGCTTGGAGCAGGTGTGGAGGATATCCACAAGCATCTCCCGCGCTCGTCCCCTGCTCACGCATCACCTGGAGCATGGGACGCTTGCCCACCATCCACACTCAATCTGCGCTATCGGGCGCACTTCCCAAGTCACCACCCCATGGGTGGCTTCAAACTATCCATGCTTAACCCATTAAGACCGAAAAAGATCCATACACAGAGTCACGTCATCCTTTATATGCAAATGCAATGCGTGTCACAAACAATTTCAAAATCTTCCATATAATCGCCAAACCTAGGTGCCAGATACTACTAACATGTCACACCCCGTAATTCGACCGGGCCTGTAGGTTGAAAACCGTGATCCGAACGCTGACCCGCTTTTACCTATATTATTTTCAAATATTGTGAAATAAATGTCGATAATCATTTCAAGTTAAAGGCCCACCATTTTGTCACTTAACACTTTCTGCTCAATATGTCATGTATGTCTTTTCAACATTATCATTTACAAAACATTAATGAGTTTATCTCCATAAATAAATCTCAAATATGTTCTTCCCATTTAAAACTTATACATTTTGGTTTCATTACAAAAATTATCAAATAATGTCATAAGATGAAATGTGGTGATGAGACGTGAGCGTTTATTTATACTCCGCACGATTCGACAATGACTCGAACCTACGCATCTTTTGCCTTGGCCCCTAGTCATCAAGCACTCGCGCGATGATAAAAACAACGCGCCTAAGCATTTTCATGCTAATGGTTCTATGCAATTCGCTTCAGCTTCAAATTAAACACAAATATGCATCTTTCTTTCTTGAAACAATGTTTTGGCACAATTTCAATAGTCCATGTAATATATATATATATATATATATATATATATATATATATATATATATATATATATATAAGCTTATTCACATACTTTCATTTGCAAATCATTTGATCACTAAAGTATACAGCAATTTCATATGCAGTATTTCATTTGAAACTCAAATCATGCATTTTACACATTTACTTTTAATTTTTCCCTTAAACGAATTTAACCATTTTTAAGTGCTCTAGGATAATCTAATCACTTGCATAGCCTGGGCTGACTACAAAATCGTTAAAACAAAACATTTTACCACACACACGTGCCCCCACTGTCGTCATCTCCACAGCCTAAAATAATTGTGTGTACATCATCGGGTAATCGTCTCCGCTGGGCTACGATCAGATATGCCACTATATTTCATTTCGTTCACAATACTGCTAGTTTGACCCTTATTGGTATACCAATCCATCCTTAACCTTCCTAATACGACGGATAATATTTCTATTAAAGCGCAAGAAACTCACCATAGTAATTTACATTTATTATATATACATTTATATCCAAATAATACATTTGATGCTCATGCAATTCTGCGGGCAATGCATTTGAAATCAATTTTCCCAAATCGTTAAAACAAATCACATATGTAGTTTTCTTGAAGATCATTTCAACCAACGACGATCCCAAAACTTGAAATAAGAAGAGAGGTATGGAGAACAAACCTAAAAAGGTTGTCGCCTTCCGACATTCCTATCATCCTCTAATCCCGCTCTGGGTCAAGCCTTTCGCCACCAACCCTAATCCATCACAATTAGAGAATAATATTAGTCAGTTCATTTAAGTTTCTGGGCTAAAGGTTATTTTCTACCACTCTTCAAGAAAATTTTAAGGGGAATAAATGAGCCAGCATTTTACCTGTTTAACTTCCTTCAAGTCCATTGTTTCATAAATCTATTTTATTCGTAAATTGAATCATCCACTCGAAAGCACCGAAACTCAAGATATTGCTCAAACAACCTATCGCTCTGCTTTTCAAACATAACCCAATTTGCCCAAAAATAGTGCTTCACTTTGACGAATTTCTGGGTCCAATGGGGTCAAATTTTGATTATACTTATTTCAAGGAGATTTGTTCCTAAGTCACCCTACCTTAAATTTGAATCACTGAATTTGTGGAAGAGTGAAACCCAACTTATGGCCTAAATACCAAAATTGTTCCAAAAACACCAAACCGTACTAAACTAACTAGAATTTGCTCTAAAATACAGCCTCACTAATAATTTAATACACAATGGAGTCCAAATTTGAATACACTTATTTCAAGAAAATTTGTTATCCTAGAAGTCTAGTTTACTCATAAATTTGAATAACTCAATTTGGATGAGTAATGTCAAAGTTATATGGCCAAAACAAAAACATGAGTTTTGGAAAATTTTGACAGCATCTCCCCTAAAACTCCAACATTTTATAAGGTACCCTCAAAACTAATCCTAATCAAGGCAAAACCACTTGAACTCTAACTCAAATATATATATACCGAATCATGGTTTTTACCATCAAATATGCCAACAAAGAGTGGAGTTGTAGGAGTGGTTCCTAACAAGCAAAAGGGATAATCCATATCATGCTTTCTTCTTAAAACCTTCAAATCAAGCTTCATTTTTCTTCTCTTTTCTTGCAAAACTTTGAACAATGGAGAAGAATCACCAACAATGACTCTTCTCAAGAACCCATAACCCTAGCTCTCTCCCTTTTCCAAAACGTGAAATACCCATTCTAAGATCAATTTTTGGTCTTATCCTCTCATCCATTACAAGACCTTATTTGACAATCTCTTTTTAGCTTTCTTTTCTCGTTTTTGCATTAAAACCCTTCATTTCTATTTCATTTGTACCACAACTTATCACATTTCTACTTTGACATATACTAGCTTTATTTATGATCTTTGAGTCCTCATTTTCGATATTTTACCAATTTAACTTTAAGTCTTGTATTAAATTCAGTTTTATTTTTAAAATTTTTTTAGTAGCATTTAAATTTCGAAAAATTCAAATTTAACGTATTTTATACCCTAAATATGTTATAAAACTGATATGTTATTTTTAGAACGTTACAACAATGGTGCTTTACCAAGTGATGATGTCGATCTATTGTTTAGTGGGTTTCCGGAAACTGAGAAGCAAACATATGTTTACAAGACTATTGACAAATCCACGTTCACTGCACCACTGAAGCAGGGTACTTTCCAATGGTCTCTAGTGATAAAATCTTGAAAATCCCGAAAAAGTGCTAAACACTTTGATCCAATAGCTCTTCAATTTCTCTAAAATTTTGGAAATTGATCTCAACCCACTGGTTCGCTTTCTAAGTGGGTTGATCTACGATGAGTCAAGAGGCGTTTTGAAGATTTTCTTAGAGAACGTTATTCGCGATGCTATGACCTACACCGAGCACGCTAGGTGGAAGACGTTGAGAATTATTGACGGAGGTTTTGAACAGGGGAAAAAACATCGAATTAAGTTATGCTTTGATATCAAATTGATGCAACTTAATTAAAAAGAATAATAAAATTAAAAAAAAAGTAGATAAAATAAACATAACGAAATTTTCAAGTTTTCAATATCATGTCAAGTCCCAAAAAATAATAACATAAGGCGTTATTTATAGATACCAATAAAAAACTCTACTAAATAAATCCAAAAAGTATAGATACATAAATAACTAATAATAATAAAAATCATTATTAGACTTGGGCTTCTTATCTTGTCTAGACCTAGATATGAGCCTACCCCATGCCCCATCAAATTATTTATTTATTTATATTATTTACTCACTACTAACCACATATTCCATAAATCTTCATATCAAATTTCTCAAAAGCCAAACAAAGAACAAAGTAAATGAAAAAAGAACGATAATAACAAAATAATTTACCGGTATTTGCCTTAAAATAATCAAATAACCATTACATTAAAAACTCCTCACAAGTAGCACACAATCAATTATAAACTTAACTCTAAAACACTAAAGGTAAACAAGCATTAAGGCTCGTAAGTTCTACAGTTCAAATAATTTTTTGTTTGACAGATTGTAGTTCAAATAAAGCATTTAAAAAAAAAAAAACTATTGTTTAATTCAAGGTATTGTTAATTAAGAAAAAATAATCATCTTAGCCTCAAAAGGGTGATCAAACATATCAAACTTTTCGTTTATGGGAGGCTTAAGGTTTTATTATGTTGAACTGACTTTACTTATTTTAATTTTTCTGGAAAATGCAGAAATCTCACAGGTTCTATAATCTGTCTCAAACATCACCATACCTTTATGTATTTAAAAAATTAAAAAAAATCCAACACTTTACGGACTAAGATTCCTCATTTTCTTTCAATTGACCAAACCAGCAGAAACAGACTAGTGAATTTGGATTTTGAATGGTACACAAAAAAAAAAAAAAAAAAAGGGATGTCACTACACAAGGGAAATTCATAAATTTTCCATAATGATCAGAAGACAGTAAGTTTTTGGGATTTAAAAAATAAAAATTATTAAAGGTCAGAAAATAGAGGAAAATACATGCAAACTTCTTGAAATCTTCACAAATCCCTCTATTTTGCCTAAGTATTTATTTATTGTTTACTTACTGCTAACCATCAAACCATCATTTCAAATTTCTCAAAAACCAAACAAAGAACAAAGTAAATGAAAAAAGAACGCTAATAACAAAATAATCTTACCAAGTGAGGGCGACATAACCGAGAAATTTGAGTGACAGAACTATTCAGGCAAATCGTGGCTCTCCATCGACAATCATAAAGATTGGATTTCATTGTTTGCCTCTCCATCAATCGAAAAATTGACAAGGCTTTTTGTTCAAATTCGTGGCTTCATTTCCCATCCGATGGGGGAATCATAAAGGGCATTTTTGTTCTATCAAATTATATGTCCTTAGTTTCAATTAGAGTGGTTATATATGAATTATTTTTATTAAAATAAGGAACTTCTTAAGTATAAATTTTTTTAGGTTTGACTTTTTCAATAAAGACCAATTATTTTTAATAAGGTGTATTTACAACCTAAAATCATTTCTCCATCGTTTATGTTCAACAAGTTTTCCCAAAATATAACCCAATTTGGCATGGTTCGGGAAGGGAGTGGAAAAAAACAAGCAAAATTAGGTCAAGAGTTCGAGGGCAAGAGAAGTTGGGATTTAGGCCCAAAACCCGAGCAGAGAATCAACCCGACCCAGATATCCTGAGAGAAATGGAGTGAGCCAGTCAGGGTCCGAACACTGAACCTTCAACACGCCAAGCCCTCTCGCCACTCGCCAGTCCCTCTCTTGCTTCTTCATTCTCTTCTGTAAGTGCTCATCCTTTTACCGTATTTTTTCCTTCATTTCTTATCCTTATTTTTATCATCAATCCTCTCTAATCGTTTGGTTTCTGAGAAAACAGTTCAAAATAAAGGTAAAGAAAAGAAAAGATTGGAAATTTCGAATCTAAACGCTTTGTTTTGTTGTTGTTGTTATTTGTTTATTTATTGAAATAGAAATCGAAGGCCCAGATATACTTAGCTAAACAGTTATGTTAGGTTCAGTTCACTGCAGGTTTGTGATTTCTCTGTTGCCAATTGGAAAGTATATGAGTTAAATTTTGGTGTCTTTGTTTTTAGACGAGATTTGTTGATTATTTTAGGGTCCGTTTGGTTGTTGAGAAAACTTAGAATGCTAAATTAAAATATACTTTTTCTTTTCAGGCTCAGTTGTAGTCACCTACTACTTTAGGCTAATCTCAAATAATGAGGAAAATGAAAGATGAGGCCAGTAATTAATCCTGCATTATATGTACTACCACGTGAGGAAATATGAAAATTATGAACTGTGTCAAAAAATCAAAAAACATCAGTTTATTCATATATGTTATTAGATTAGTTCTAATCCATTTAGGGATTCTTTTTCTTTTCTTTAGCCTCCTAATTGGGACTCTAACTTAGCTTCCTTTTTCCCCTAACACTAGAAAGATAAATACGTATGCTCTCATTTGTAATTAATGAGAATTAGAGTATTCATTTTCGACAGACGTAGTCAGCAAAAGAAGCTGGTATCAAGAGGTTGGGGTTTCCGCCATGTGGTCAATTTCGGTAGCCCATTCAATGATCGTGTCACACTCCGATCGCGTTGTTTGGCCGTCACAAGCCTTCACAAAGCCACACCAGCGTTGGAACACCCTCAACATAATAATACATCGGAATTCAACAATAATGTCATCAACAACTTTATGGCAACCTCCATTCGCTGACGAAATAGCACTAACATGAAGCTGCCTTTTATCTATCCTCCGCTGGGAAACCTCGTCAAAACACCCTCCACGCCCGATCTTCGCCCGATGGCCAAATTCATGTGCCGGCGTGTGGGCACCATTTGGCCATGCGCCTCCCCGCAGCAGTTGTTGCCCACCGCCGACAAGCCTCCTCTAGCCACTTCCACTCAACCCATCGTCGGTATCAACCCCCTCATTTTCCACTTTTTCTCTTTGGTGATTGTTTTTGAGCTATTCTGTCGCCTAGATCTCCTTCCTTTTTGTGTTTTCTGAAGTTCTACGACACCTTCAGGACCTTGGGAGTTGTTTGTTCATTCTGGAAACACTAGATTCAAGTGATTTTGTTGATCTTTCTACCGATTTCATCTCTAAGGGCTGAAAAGACGCTCTGGTCGAAAAGGTTAGACTTTTTAATTCTTTTGTATCCGAACTCCTATGATTACTCTTGACAAACCTTACGAGGAGTGAAAATTATCAGTCATAGGTGGATTCTATGGACCTTTGGTTTATTGGTAATGGTTATGAGGATCATCTTACCATTGCGGACACAAGTATCCTTGAAGATAAATGTCCTCAGTGGCTAAAAACTGATGCTTCACTATGCAATATTCTTCGGCAATCTATTGATTTTCAAGACTTTATATAATATTGGGGCCTATAAAACTTGCTACACTCTCTGGAATCAGGTGAAGAAACTGTACACTAATGACATTCAGCGTCTCTATCGAATAATATACTCCATTGCTAATTTGAAACAACTCGGCATAGATATATCTTCTTACGTGGACGGATGTCTACCTTTAAGGATGGACTTACATCTATCTTGCCGAAATTTACTAATACCAAGACTTCACAATCAAAGATGGATCGAGTCTTTATCATCATTTTTCTGCTTAACCTCGGGCCAGATTTTGAGAACATCCGGGAATAGTTACTTATTGGAGTAGTTATTCCAAACTTTGATGAGACTCTTGCTCGATGACTTCGTCATACCTTCACTACCACTCAGCCCATGCAATTTGAGCTTACACCAGATATTTCTGTGATGATTTCTCAATCTCATTCTCGAAGTGATTCCTGAGATGGACGCGGTAGCAATTGAGGTAGAGGACAACATCCTCGCTGCACATAGTGTCACAGGCTTGGCCACACCCATGATCGATGCTATCAGGTACATGACTGACCTCCCTGTAATGGTCATTTGGCTCAATCTTCTGATCATCCACCGAGTTTGAGTTTTGTCTCAGGGAGCTCATCCACACCTTAGGAAGTCATTCTTACGCTCGACGAATATGAGGAGTACCTTTGTCTCACTTATGCAGCCAAATATGACTCCATTGCTTTTGTCAGCCTGCGCACCGATAAATGGGCCCCCTACTCGCCTCACATATTCATCCCGCACACTGGATTCTCGATTCGGGAGCCCCATCATTTCTCCGTAATAAGAACCTTTTTTTTCTCTTACCTTTCGCCTCCTTTACCAACTATTACCTTAGCTAATGGTTCTCAAACCATAGCCAAAGGCATTGGCTCGACTTGTCCCCTTCCTTCCTTGCCCCTTACTTCTGTACTTTATGTTCCTAATTTTCCTTTTAATCTTATTTCCATTTGTAAGTTGACTCGTGACCTTCATTGTGTGCTTACTTTTTTCTCACAACTTTGTTAACCCTATAGGACCGGAGTACGAGGAAGATGATTGGCATAAAACATGAGTCACAAGGCCTTTTTCACCTCCTCTCGCCTCATTGCTCCACCGCCAGACTTCCACAAAGCTCCTTCTCATCTATAGTCGCCTCGACTATCCAAGCTCTTCATGTTTCTAAGTCAGGTTCCTCATTTTCTAGTTTATCTTCGCTTAAGTGTGAGTCATGTCAGCTTGGGAAACATACTCGTGTCTCGTTCCCAAAACGCTTAGACCCTCAGACAAAGTCTCATTTTGAGCTTGTCCACATTCATGTTTAGGGTCCTTCTAAGTCTGCATTTACTTTAAGATTTCGTTACTTTGTTACTTTTATAGACGATTATTCTTGATGTACTTGGTTATTTTTAATGAAAACTTGAGCTGAGTTATTTTCTATCTTTAAAAATTTTCATGTTGAAATTCACACTCAATTCAATACTATTCATATTCAAAGAAGTATTAATGCCAATGAATATTTCTCTATGCCATTCTCTCTTTCTTATGCCCTCCCATGAGATTATGCACCTAACATTCAGGCTTACACTCCTCAACAAAATGGAGTGATTGGGTGCAAGAATCGTTATTTCGTTGAGACAGCTTTCACACTCTCCTCTTCCATCATAAGGTTCCTCAACATTTTTGGGGGGATGCTATCTTAGCTGCATATTATTTGATCAATCATATGCCATTCTTTGTTTTACACGATCAGATCCCTCATTCCATTCTGCTTCCTAATCAACCTCTCTTTTGCCTTCCTCCTCGTGCATTCGGTTATGTCTGTTTAGTTCTTATTCTCACTCTTGAGCAAGACAAACACTTAGCCAAAGCCTCAAAGTGTGTCTTCTTGGGTTATTCTCGCCTTTAGAGGGGTTATCAATGTTATTCTCCCAACATTAATCGCTACATCATCTCTGCTGATGTCACTTTCTTTCGCGACCCTCCTTCTTCTCCTTCTTGTAACGCCGCCTTCTTGTTTCCCCGATGTCTTATCTATTCCTGTCTTTACCATTTCCGCATTCTCTCCTCGCTGACGCCGTGACTGACCACTCAGTTTATACCGCCATCCCTCGCTTCCCTACAGGCCTCTTGCTAATTCATCTTCTATGCCACCATCATCTCCTACTTTGGTTCTGCAACCGCTTGATGATCTACCTATTGCCATTCGGAAAGGTACTCGCTCTACTTGTAACCCACATCCTGTTTATAATTTTCTCAACTTTCATCATTTATCTTTACCCTACTTTGCTTTTGTTTCCACCTTGTCTTCTTTCTCTACCCCTAAAAGCACCAATGAGTCTCTCTTATCCCAAGCTGGAAACAAAGTAAACGGTCAATGAATGCTCTTTACTCCAATGGCTCATGGGAGCTTGTCGCTCTTCCTCCTAGCAAGTCTCCCGTTGGTTGTCGTTGGGTTTATACAGTGAAGGTGGGACCTGATGGCCAAGTTGATCGGCTTAAGACCTGTTTGGTATCCAAGGGGTACACTCAACAATATGGCTCGAATTATTATAATACCTTTTCTCCGATGGCTAAGATTGTCTTTTTTCGTTTGCTTCTCTCTATGGCTGCAATGCACTCATGGCCTCTTTTTTAGTTGGATATCAAGAATGTCTTCCTTCATGGTGATCTCGCCGAGGAGGTATATATGGAGCAACCACCTGGTTTTGTTTATCAGGGGGAGTCTGGTTTGGTATGCAAGCTATGTCGTTCCTTATATGGTCTAAAATAGTCTCCTTGAGCTTCTCGCTGCATTTTCGCTTTAGCTAGAGGTTAAGGAGTTTAATATGATTCGAAGCACAACATACCATTTCGTTTTTTATCATCATACCTCTACTGGACAATGTATTTACTTGATTGTTTATGTGGATGTCATTGTCATTACAAAAAGGATCAGATGATGTTCGTAAACTCAAACAACATCTTCACCACTTTATAAATGACGTGGGAAACTCAAAGTATTTCTTTGTGCATCATAAGAAGCTAGCTCCAATTCCAAGAGTTACTTAGATAAGTATGCTTGGAATATATTAGCGAACATTGGTAATGTTGATCAGAAGCTCATGTGACACCTTATGGATCCGAATGTCAAACTTGCATCAGTCAGTTCGCTGCCAACGGCACGAGACTTACAAAATCCAGTGAGTATATCGACGACTTATGCGCAGAACTCGAACTATCTTACTATCATTCACCGATTATCCTCTTTCCCCAGGATTGTAGTTAGCCAATCTCGCAATCTACCTTGTGATAGCCATCGATGTCAGAGTTCGACCCTCCTCGTTATGTCAAACGAACACTAGGTCATAAAAGTATGAGAACAGAAATATACCGGCATTGCTGATATGTTGGTTCGGGATCGGCAAGCTCACCCACGACAGACGTTCTTCATCAGCAGATTAAGTGCTGCTAATCGATGTGAATCTTAATATCTCTAAGAGTAGCTAAAACAAGACAGAAGATCCGCATCTAGTGTTGAAGTCGAATATTGAGCTATGGCCTTAGCCACATGGGAACTCATATGGTTTAAGCATCTCCTCCTAGAGCTAAGATTCCACATGAACGATGAAGCTTATATATAATCGTTCGGCTCAGTATATTTCATCTTAACCCAAGCCGGCGAGAGAAGACCAAAGACATCAGCGGATTGCCACTTTATCGTATATAAGATTGCTTGGATGCATGACTACTAGTTTTGTCAATACTAATGACCAACTAGCAGATGTCTTCACTAAGTCTCTTAGAGTAAGTCCCAGGGATAAAAGATATACGCGATGTCTTGTTGGCTAATCTATATGCCCAAATTTTCAGTGGAGGTTAAGGATTAGTTTCCTAATCCGTTTAGTATTGTTTTCATTATCTCTTTAGTCTCCTAATTAGACTCTAACTTTGTTTCCTTTTTTGTCATAACACTAGAGTATAAATATGTATGTTCCCTCCTTTGTAATTAATGAGAATTAGAGTATTCCTTTTCTCTCAACAATATAGATAGACTGAGGCTGTTTGATATTTTGGAATTTCCTTTGAGAAAAGTAATTTTTGTTTAGATGAGACAAGATTTAGAAATTTAATTGAGAATTTAATTAAAATTTTTCGCGAAAATGATATCAGACTTTAACTCGTAACAACTCTTTGAGCTTAGCTGACCTGAGGGTATGTTTGTTTTCATTTTGAATGCTTTTAACTTCGGAATGCTATTGTTGAAAATTTTGAATTCTAGGATTTGGTTAAGGACTGAACCTGAAGCTAGGACTTTTATAAAATTAACTGTTTTGGAACAATATAATATAATATTATATTAAAAGAAACATTTTACTTGAACAAAACGGAAGCTTCTGAAGGGGGAAAAAAGAAAGAGAAACCAAAAAAGTAGAACTCCTCTTGAAAGAAGGAAAGGAAGAACTTTAGAGCGCCAAAAATTAGTCAAATGAATGTTATGATTGTTATAGGCAAATAATAAAGATCTAGGATGCTTGGGATCTCTTTTGACGATTGTCGGGACTAGTTGGTTTTCCTGTTCAGTTATTCCAACCCTTCTCTTGCAAGGTGCGCTGGTGGGTGAAAAGGCAGTAAATATTTGGTTGGCAGCCCCTTTGTGCTTATTCTAGACTTTATGGTGCAAGCTTAATAAGTAAATAGCTTGAGAATGGGTTACCTCGACTCAAAGGATAAAAGTCACCTTCTTGAGCAATTTATGGACTTGGGCAAACTTGTATAGTGTTGATAACATGAATTCTTTGCTGGATTTTTTGGTTTGGGTGGGTTGAAGGTAAGGCAGTCAGGCATTTGCTTGGGCTGGTAGGTTTTTTTTTTTTTGCAGCAGTCTTTTCTACTGTTTTTTGTCCCATCTGGTTCCCTCTTGTATGGTTTCCCAGTTGTAATTTTGGAACCTCTTTGGTTCCTTTGATCAATATACTGCTTTTTATCGATAAAAAGCAAATAATAAAGATAAAGGATAAGGAGGGGAAATAAGAAATAATTGGGGTATTTGTGGAAGCAAAAAGTTTACAAATCCCTGTCCTTCTGTATATAGTACAAATATACATGTGATAAAAAGCAACTTTTATTGTTCTGGTTGTGAAAATCATGAGAATTTTAAGGTGGCTCTGATACTTACTGTGATGATATTTGGAGTGTCATTGATTAATATGAACTTTAAAATAACTCCACACAACCTGGTGTGTCACACCAACTACCAAAAAATCTGGGTGGGATTGGGCTGGGTGGGGCTGGGATATGGTGTTCTGTCCCAAACTCCACCCTGTTAATATTCCTAAAGTTGAAGTTAAAGGATGCACTTGGGTTTGAAATGATATGAAGTAAATTGTCAGCAAACTAATTGTGACTTGACAAATAAATTTTATTTAGGAATATGGCTCAAAATGCCATTCTATTTCATATTGAAAATTTTGGTGATATTAGGTCATGAACTCTGATGTATTGTGATTGGGTCTGAAACAAATGATAATGATTTGATCTGTGAAGGTGCATGGCTCTCTTGCGTCGAGTGATTCCGTCTTTGCTCTATAACCACCAACAATCCCACTCGTATTACACATGTTCACCGTCCTCAATCAACTGTAGGTGAAGCAAAGAGCAATTCTAATATCAACATGGTATGTGAGCTGCAGAGAAGAGGTTTGAATTGGGATGCATTGAATAAAAGATTTGGTTCACTTGAGTTTAGTGAATCATTTGTTAGTAGGGTTTTGCAGAATTGAAGAAACCGTAGATGCAAATGGGTTTTGGGGTTCTTTTCACTGGGTTCAAGCCAAGGTAAGAATTGGGAACATGGGAGGTTCCTCTTATTGCATCACAACTATATTCTTGTTGGAGCCCACCTGCCATGGATGCTCGATCTTTGCTTGAATCAACTCTAAAAATGCAAGTCAAGATTTGGTGGTGGATTCATTACTCCGCAGTTATAAGATTACCGGGTCCAACCCAATAATGTTTGATTTGTTGGTACAGACTTATTCTAAGTTGGGAGGATGTTTGAGATTGGTTTTGATGTTTGCTGTTATTTGGGAGGAGCATGGCTTTTCTTTTGTCTCTACTGCTTCCCCAAATACTTTGTTGCATTTTGTCCAAAAATCTGATAACTACCCTCTGGTATGGAAGATTTATGAGCATATGATCCGAGTGAGAAAGTACCCTAATGAAGTGTCAGTTAACGTGATGATTAGTGCATTGTGCAAAGAAGGGGCATTGCAAAAATTTGTGGACATGCTAGATAGAATCCATGAGAAGAGATGCTCCCCAGTAGTAATTGTTAATACCTGTATGATTTTTAGGATGTTGGAGGAGGGAAGACTTGAACAAGGAATGTTGATATTGAAGAGATTGTTGCAGAAGAATATGATTCTTGATACGATCTCCTATTCTTTGATTGCTTATGCTAAAGTTAAGTATGGAACCTTAGACTCCTGTATGGAGTGTGTATGAAGAAATGCTGAATAGAGGATTTCATCCAAATGCTTTTGTATATACTTTGTTTATAGGAGCTCATTGTGCAGGGGGGAGGATTGAAGAAGCAAATAAGTTGATGCAAGATATGGAAAATGCAGGTCTTATGCCATATGATGAAACATTTAACCTTCTCATTGCAGGATGCTCTAAAGCAGGAAGATTGGAAGAAGGCTCATTTCATTTTGTGGAGAGGACATGGAGAGGGACTTATTCCTAGTTGTTCAATCTGATGATGGTTGGAAATCTTTTGTGAGTCTGGGGTTGTGAAAAGGCCAACAAAATGTTAACTCCTTTTTGATAGATAAAGCGATTTGTACCCGATGAGATCACATATTCTAATCTCATTGCTAGTTATGGAAAACTAGGTGAGATTCAACAAGTTCTCAAACTGTATTATGAAATGGAATACAGGTCATTGTCTCCTGGATTATTAGTTTTTGAATCACTGATTAGAGGTCTATGCCAATGTGGGGAGTTAGAGCAAGCGGAGAAGTGTCTGAGAATAATGAAAGATCGGTCCATCACTGTAAGTGCTTGTGTTTATGAAACATTGATCAACAGCTTGAGTATGTGAGAAATCGAGGGCTTGCAACTTACAACGAAATGGTTTCTACAGGATTGAAGCCTAGCCGTGCCTGCGTGTTTCATCCATAAAAATGCCCTCATTCTTAGTTGACAAAAGCAACATCTACAACAACACTTGAAAAGAAACGAGCTAACATAACTACAAGAGGCGTGGCTGCAACAGTGAAACCAGAAACTATCCCATCATGTCCTTGATATACTTAGGTTCACTTACTTTTGTATTATATATAATTATGAAGTGGTCATTATATACTAAGTTCCTATTTTCCTATATTAAACCTAACTTTGTTTTTATGTCTCCTAGAGTTTTTCCAATTAGATATGTAACTTTGTATTATATTTAACTTTGTTTTTCTACGATTTTGTAGATATGTTTTTAGTACCATCCTCTAGCTAGACTCCATAAATATAGCTTAAGGTGTAAGGCTTGTACAATATTTCTGTAGATTCTGGGACTAAAATCAAGTCTTTAGTTTCCTGGCAGTCCTAAGATGTAGCATGAATATTGGGTGACATTTTCATGTTGGTATATCCGTTTATTTTCTGTCTTTATAATGTGGTTATATCATTCTGGGTTAATACTAGCTAATTGTGTTCTATTTATCAAAAAAAAAAAAAAAGAACTAGCTAATTGTGTTCTATTCACTTGAGTTCCTGACTCAGTTGGATTTCCCATCATTTCTTCATTTCAATGGACAAACGAACATGGAATGCATTGCCACTACATAATGTCAAATGTTGCACAAAAATGGTTGTTCAGGAATGGGAAATTGGTGAGGATAGTCAATTCAAGGAGTTCTGTTCCAAAATAATACTTTTTTTGAAGAAAAAACCAGTATAATAACAATGTGTTTCCCCCAAATGTAGTGGCAGTAATGGGGGAAGGGGTCTCCCCGTCTCTCTCCCGAGATGGGTTTCCTGTCGCCAACCATCTTGTGGTTTCCGATTCCGGTTCATGTGAACATGGTTTTTCCATGTCTGGTGGGAGCATCTTTACCGACGTTATCCACCTTACTTCATTTTATTCAGTGATTTCCGCTTTTCCTACAAGGAAACAAGGGGCCTCCCCTTTCTTAACCCTTAAAAAGGTTACCCACGCTGGATTGGCCGATGCTGGATCGCTCCTCCAGATTGGCCATCATGGTGAGGCATCTTCCGGTGCTCGCGTTTTGGAGATTGTCAATACCGCCGTCGGTACTAATGTTGCAGCGGTTGACGCCGTTTCTGGTGACGCCGTTACCAGTTCTAAAGGCGTTAACGCTGATTCCGAAGCCATTTCCTCAGATTTACAAGGTACAGCTCCCCAATATGGGTTTCCCCTAGGATCCGGACGGCAAGTCTATAGCGGAGAGGCATTTCCGGCTCAAGCGAGCCGTGTCCAAATACCCAAAATCATGGGTCCATCAGGTGGAGGGGATTTGCTCCTCTCCCATAAGCACGCAGAGGTGGCTTCTTGAAAGCTGGCATAATGCGACGCATCCGGGTCTGGAGAGGGACATGTTCTGCCTATGATTCTAGGGTTCATCGGATCTGGTGACCCGGCTCAGGCGGGATGTGGTGATACATCCAGATCTTGGGTCCTAAACATCCGAGTATCGGATCTCTTGGGGTCGGGTTCCCGTGTCCCAGATCCAGTCAAGGGTGTGGTCGGTAATCCCACGGAAATGACGCCGACGGTTTCTGGTTGGGTCCCTGTGACATTTTCATCATGCTCGTCCCTGTTTCGCCTCAACCTGGGCACCAACAGGCTGTCAATGGATTTCCTTACAAGGAATAATTACACTCGATTGCAAGTGCTTGATCTCAGTTTTTGGATCTCTTTGCCGGAAGAATATTGCGTATTTGGGCAATTTTGCGTAGTTCGGTTATAGCCGACTTGTGTCCATTTTTAAGATTGGTTTTACCGCTGGGTTCTTCCTTTAAGGTTCGTCAATTTCGGTGGATCTATGCTATCCTGATATGTTTGTCCATGTTCGGGATATGGATGTGTAGGTTGTGCGTCCCTGTTTTTTCAGGGGTCTTCTTGGTTACCTGTGCCCAGGTTGTGGGCGGTTTTCCTATGCCCGGGTTGTGGGCTTGAGTTATCTATGGTTGATATGCTTGGTTACCCTCCCGTCAGGCTGTTGCTTGGCTGGCTCTTGACACGATTTCATTTCCTAAGTTTTTGCGGTATACACATTCATTATTGCCTTATCTCAGAGTCTTCTTGGCTGGCTTCACAGATTGCTCCCGCTGCTTGTTTCCTACATCGCACTTGAGAATAAATTCCCAACTATCCAAAAAAACCAAGATAAATGATATTAAAAAAACGCCTTTCAAACTAGCTTGTCCTCACAAAACTTAGAGCTCTGCTGGACATTACTTTTACAATTATAGCTTATCGACTACGCTTTAGTTCATTGCCCGCTATCAACTACGGTTTTAAACTCTAATTTGGACATTATTTTCAACAACGATTAGACAATATTCGTTTTTAAAAAATATGTTATTTTTAACAAAAACTCCAATTCAAGCCCATTTCAAATTTGAAAATCATTCTTTCCAAAACTAATTTTTGAACCTAAGATAGAATGCGTATCCATGTTTGATTAGTGGTTAATTCATGAATATAGGTAAGGTAGGTTAAATCAACCTAAAAACAATACTCTAACAGCAAAATAAATATACTAAAGGTAGGGAAAAAATTATAGTGATACAGTTAAATATTTCTATACAATGAGTAAGATGTAGATGTTGGATCTATGTATTACTTAAACTGCCACAATTATTTGGCTTGGACTACATTGAATTCTGAAACTACAAACCTATTAAATCAAATATCTGGGCCATGTAATTATTTGGACTTATTATTTTCACTTTCGTTTATATAAACAAAAGTTATAGAAGTACTTATTTTTCTTAGGTCTATCAGATATCTCATCTCCAATGTGTTCGAAACGAGGCTTGTTTATCCCAAAAATACGGGGAAACTAGAGTCCTTTTTTTATCTGTTTTCATAACTTTGGTAGTTGTTTGTTTACAACTTTCCTGCCTAGCTTTCGAGTTTTATTCCAAATTAAGCCTTTTCTTAAAAAATTAAAAAAATAGGTTGAAAACCATACGAATGCTTAAACTAGTGTGTATAGGTCATGATGGCATACAAATAAGCAATACCATAGTCAGTAGGTATGACATTGAATTCTTTTGAAGTTAAAGTCGTAGTCATTGACTATACGACAAACTTTTTCTCTAAAAATTTCAACGTCATACGCTGATTACGCATCAACTTAAAAAAAAATTTCAATACTACTAATAATGACTACGACATCAATTTGAAAATTACACACCGCAATAACAAATGATCGCGACATTAACGTTATTATTTATAAATTGGCAATTTGATATTACAAATTACATCCACTATGCAAATTACATCCAGTGTTCATTACACATGTATTACAACCAATTCATCCAAATTAACCTAATCTGCATCCAAATTACAACTAATTTATTACACAATAAACTTCTCGATTTCAAATATAAACCAAGTCATATAACTAAAAGATTGTCTCTTGTTAATTACAAAAATAAAAACGTAATTCAAATACATATATAGTATATATATATATATATATATATATATAGCATATATATATATATATATATATATATATATATATATATATATATATATATATATGAGTGTTATACTTATGGAGGCTTTGTCTTTCTGGTGACGCCTAATACACAACTGGGGACGATCTGGAGTAAGATGCAAGTAATCTAAAATGGAGATGATGGAGGAACAACTCATCGTGTACGTGGAGCACGACGAGGTCGCTTAGGTGGGCATATACCAAACTTTGGAACAAGTTCAACCATGGTGATATCTGATGTGGTGGCATCTAAGACCGGTGACACATGAGATGGTAAACATGTGTGGCCTCGTGAAAGGGAGGACATGGATGACATGTGGAGCAGTAGATGAGGGTGGTGTGGAAGTCTCTGGTCGTGTGGAAGTCTCGGGTGTAAATGGGGTAGATGATGTAGATGGTGGTAATATCGTCTCATGTGTGGATTGATCACTAGCTCGACCACCAGCTCGCTCAGCATCTTGATCACGACCTCGCCAATCACCTCTCCCTTGACATCGGATAGGTTGCATCCTAATTGTAGTGGATGATGTAGGAGGTTTGATGGATGAGCCATATGATGTAGATACCTCCTCATCATGTGCACAAATGCGATGCTCCTCTCCAAGAAGGCGTAAAACCGATCTAACAATGTGATGAATGTCGTACACTAAGCCTGAAGTAGCCCCACGACATCTACTAACAATGTCAACCATCCTAGAAATCTAAAAAAGCAAACCAAACATTAGTAAATTTATTATCTATTCGTTAAAATTCTGGAGTAAATAATCGGTAATTTAAAGACTCTTACCAACAATCAATGTTGAGACTGGTATTATAATACCTCATTTGATCCCTATGGAGTGGTGGTGGATCAAATGTCAGGTAACACGTCGATATTCACTTCCATATATGGATTATGGATGTCCATAATCCTAGCAATAGGAGGTGATGTGATGATCCTCTCTACACGCGTAGCCCATAATGCAACATACTGTGCATGATACGTCTCCCAATCGTACTTAGGTCATCCTCTTCTATCAATCGAATATAGATGCTTTGTCAAACAAGATGGAGGTATCCTCTAATGAAGCCAAAATTGACGTAAGACTCGTTCTGGTCGATGTCACTCAATAATCTCAAAGCATATGAGTGGTGACATCGTTCGCCAAATCTCCTGATCAACTAAACATATAACTAGCAGATGGGCAACCGAGTCTCCCATGTATGACTCCCATAACACCTACAAATATCCACTATAAGTCAATAATGTTAATGTGATTATGACTAAAAATAATATAGATTAATTTACAATTACCCGATCATGAGTCTGTTTATTAAACTGGTCTCGATATAAGGCCAACACACCAGATGGTTTATGCACCCATAATAAAGGTACTCTCTACATACACCCTAATGGATCACCTAGCTCAGGCTCAGGCTCAAGCTTAGCAGGTAATCCAAGGTGTACACTCACCAGGTTCCATCAATCGTGATCATCGCTATCAGGTAAATGCGTTTACTGGAGTCTCTCCCAAGACCATAGTTGGATAAAAAAACAATTCAATATTATCATACTAATGATAGACTTTTATATGAATGTGTGTGTTTTAAAAAACATTATTAATACTTGTCATAATGTCATACATTCGACAATATCAGTAGCATGATCCAAGCTCAATTGGCATAACTCCCGATATAAGTGTGTTAGAATTGCACTACCCCAATTATACGTAGTTGTCTTCATTAAGTCTCGTAGTAGTGTGAGAAAATAGAGGTGGACATGCTGACCCTTCTTGTCTGCAAATAGAAAGGATCCTAGTAATGCTAGGATGAAACCACGTGCATTGCGATCTAATGTCACATCGTTTGTGTCTATTGATAGAGTCAATAACTACTGAGACAACCATCGTGTCGAAATAGCTAATCCTCTAAGCTAGACGACAATGGGATCATACTTAACAACTCATGACATAACGACAACACATTGAAGTCAAATGTGTTAGTGACTGGTGGTCCATGGATATGGAGTCCTAGGATGATAACAACATCCTGTAATGTGATTGTCATCTCCTCAACCGGCAAGTGGAAGGTGTGTATCTCAGAACGCCATTTCTCAACGAGACAAATGATCATATTCCAATCGAGTGTCACATGTCCTATGCGATACAATGCCTAAAAGATGGATTGAATCACGTAAGGGTGAATGCGACAATCCATTTGCCACTTCCGCATTAACTTTGACATTTGCTGTCGACAAATGAGTACCGAACCAAGCTACAAATAAAAAAAAAAATCAATAAATTAATAAATGCCTTTCGTTACAGAATAATTGAAAAACAATTTTTTTATACAGGCAAAATCCATACTTGAGTAGTGTCGACCAAATAAGACCTACATCTGTCTAGTAAAACCAAGACATATCTAAAGGGTCTGCATCATAAGGCTCTTTGAATGCCATATCTTTAACATATAGCAATCAATAACAATTAACAAATCAACAAATACTAGTATATAGATAACAACGCAATCAATAAGGCATTGAAACAACAAAAAACATATAGATAATATCAATTAAAGAGTACCGCAATAACATGATAGGCACATTGTCTCAATCAACTCGATTCCTATTTTGACAAGAGTGGCGATTGTGACCAGGTTGTTTGCACAACCCACATGTAATAGTAGTCTTCCCCTCTCTAATATCCATTTCATTATGCAAATGGGTTGATTTTGGATGTCCACTTGATATGCGTTTTAGTGACTCAAAAGGCACAATTGTTGGACCATCATAATGAGGCCACTCATATTCATTGAAGATGAGATTGAACAAGGTTGCCTATGTATCATAGTACGATTGAGTATTGTAGTAGCTTTGAACAAATGATCGAAAATCTATGGAGCGAAACTGACATGCTACTATAATATGGCTACATGGAAATCCATATATAAGTGTCTTACCATATGTGCATTTATGGCCATGTAAGTTGAGGCGATGTGTTTGACCACTCTTTGACTTTACATGATATCGTCTTTGGATGTGATCATAAAAAACAATTTCAAATTATCCAACCTTAACCACTCATGCCTTAATCTTAATATCAACATATGGAGTGTATTGCTCATCTAATGTCAACTGTTAGCACCTTGTTCCCTTTTTGTAATAAAGTAACTATTGAGCTACAAAAAGGTTAATTGAAATGATGCATTTACGGGTAAGCTATGAGTTCCTTTGAGAACACTGTTGAAAACCTCAAACATGTTTGTAGCCATTATCCCATATCTTCGACCTCCATCATGTGAAAGTGTCCATTTCTCAAAAGGGATTGCTTCCAACCATCGTTGTGCTTCCAAATTAATTCTCTTAATTGTGTCCATATGCTTATTAAAATTTTCAACTTTAGTTGCTAAAGCTACTTTGCACACTAAATTCTTCAAGATTTTATCTTTGAATCGAGTCATAAAATTGCTTGCAAGATGACGCATGCAAATCCTATGATAGACATATGGTTCAGACCATCCAAGATGAACATTAATCATTATTGACATAATACCTAGATGTCTGTCAAATATAACACAAAGTCCCCTCATTTGAGTTACTCCGTTTCTAATACATGCAAAAAATCATCCCCAACTATCAATATTCTCACCTTTTGTTATAGCAAATACTAGTGTAAACAACTGATTATTTCCATTACACCCTATAACAATCATTAACATGTCTTTATACTTCCCCATACAAATGTGTACCATCAATACCGAGTACAGATCGACAATGATTGAATCCTTCAATAAATGTATGAAACACCTAGAAAACATAGTAAAATATCTCGGTGTTTTGTATATTACTATCAAATGTTTTCCAAGTTACAGCACATCTAGGATTTGCTTACTCTAAGGTCATGAAAAAACATGGCAGTTGTTCATATGACTTATAAAAGTCACCAAATAAGTTAGTAAGAGCTTTATGTTTTCTAGGCAATGTTCCATAATGCCGGTTTCGAATAGCAACTACTGACAATGTGAACCATGCCTTAATCATTGCCTTGATATGAACAACAACAAAGTTGAAGTTTAATTGTTGATGGTTCCAATTCAAGCAAGGATTAACATCATGGTTAGCGCATTATCCAATCTGATCGAACATAAATGCAAATGAATTTAATAATTTTTATCCCTTAACCCACCAAGGATCACATGCGTTTCATAAAAACCGAAGGAAGGGTAAACGAAACTTACCTCTTATAGATCTATTCATCAAGCCTTCAAAGTCTGCGTCTTGGTTTATTCGGATCTTCAAAGGTGCTGCATTTCTGAAAAGTCACCACCCTCTACAAGTATCCACACACGAACAAATAATAAACGATCTTGTTGAATGCTAGTTCAGGTTCGTCTTCTCAAAACGAAATTAGGGTTTTTCTTTTCTTTCTCTCTGCTTTGGTTGTTCTCAGAGTAAAAGACGACTACTACAAAATATATATGTCTTACATATATATATATATATATATATATATATATATATAAGTCCTGTTAGGGTTTAAGTAAAAACGACTTATATTATTATATATTTAAAACTCTTTTAAATAATAACAATTTAAATTCACAAACATAACTGCTCAAGACATAACCGCTTTCACGAATTTAAACTTTCTCAAAATTAAATTCGAATTTAAATAACAATTTAAATTCACAAAACATAACCGTTCAAGACATAACCGTTTCACAAATTTAAACTTTCTCAAAATTAAATTTAAAAACATAACCGTTCAAGACATAACCGTTTCACAAATTTAAACTTTCTCAAAATTAAATTCGAATTTAAATAACAACTAATTGTTATTTGTAATTTAAAATAATCTCATCATTTTAAATTGCCACAGAGTGAAATACCATAACCGTTATTATTCGTTCTAATGTGCTGAATTTCTATAGGTTCAATTAACATTGACAATAGGCCTAAATCACATTTTGATCCTACAAGTCATAAGTGGCCTCTAGCAAGACATTATGACTACCCAAGTTAAATGAAAAGCTCATGATCCGAGACAACCTTAATATAGCTAATGACATAATCCTTTTGTCTCATGATATCTTGATAGAATATAAGGCATGACAAAGTCAACCTATATCGTCTATCTTGATTATCAAACCCAATTAGACTGACTAAACAAATGACATTGATCTCCATCAATTCATTTGAGCACCTAATTACGCATTTCACCTTAATTGCTCGAGGACCCAGAGATACCCCCATTATAATACAGTGGACAAATTCCATCTTAATCGCTTATATCTCACTACATAATTCTTATTATGTTCAAGTATAACCTTTATAGTCATCCGATTAAAGACAACATTTGATTATATCAAAACACAATATTCCTTATGTTGAGAACTATATCGATCTTAAGTCAAAGGATTTAATGACATAACTATTAGAGATTAACTTATGACTTTGATCCATGTATTAATCTCAAGATCTGCCGCTCCTAATATTTAGTCTCAAATAAATAGATATAAATTTGATTTGTATTCATACATATTCATCCTAAGAATATCAATCAAACTTCTCATATTTACTTAATTCATCATATTCCCATAACAATAACCTATTAGGGACATTTAGAATAATTAATAATATTATTCAAGGACATTATATATAATAAACATGCAAATCACTCATATAATAATAAATTTCTATAAATAGTCAAAATATCATGTCCATACACAGGCCTAGAGCACTATTACTAACAATCTCCCACTCAAGGCTTAGGCCCATTCATCAATGTATCTAATACCTATGAACCTAGCATGACGATCATGCTTCTGCTTCGTGGGTAGAGGCTTAGTCAATGGATCAACAACATTATTATCCGTTGGAACTCCTGCAAGATTCTAACACATATCCCATCAAAGGAATGAAATCATCTTTGTTAGATCGAAGCTTGTATCTCAGGTAACCATTTACAACCGCATCATCTTCCAATCCACCATACACTGCACATATCTTAGACCTTCTCTCGCATACTTAAGAATGTTCTTTGATAGCCATCCAAAGGACTCCTCTCACCGGATCCATCGGTATCTACCGTTATGCTTAAAGCATAAGATATATCCGTCTAGTGCACAACACGGGCATACATGATAGATCCTAATATTGTCGGTGCATAAGGAATCTTACTCATCCGCTCCGCTCATCTTTAGTGTTAGGACACCGAGATTTGCTAAGAGTAATACCATGAGACATGGGCACATCCTCTTTTGAATCTTACATCGAACCGTTTCAAGACTTTGTCTATGTAAGCACTTTGACTGTAATTAATCACCCTCTTAGATCTATCTCATGTATCTTTATCCCTAGGATAGTAGTGTTTTCACTCTAGTCTTTCATTGAGAAACACTTCCCTAATCAAGACTTGACATTCTGCAAGGTAGGGATATCATTCCCAATGAGTAAAATGTCATCAACATATAAGACCAAAAATGCAATTGCGCTCCCACTAATTTTCTTATAAACACAAGGCTCATCTTCATTTTTACAAATCCTCAAACCCTTTGACTGATCTGCATCAAAACGAAGATTCCAACTCCGAGAGGCCCCGTCTAAAACCATAAATGGATCTTTGAAGCTTGCATACTTTTTACCGTAATCTTAGGTTGTACAAAACCTCGTTGTGTCATGTACACATCCTCAAGTAAGTTTCCCATTAAGAAACGCAGCTTTAACATCCATTTCGCCAAATCTCATAATCATGATATGCAAAGAATGGCAATAAGAATTCTCGAGTAGACTTAAGCACATACACAGTGAAAAAGTTTCCATCATAGTCTATACCATGAGTTTGTTTGAAACCTTGCAACTAGCCTTGCTTTGTAAGTATGCACTTTGCCATCCATGTCGGGCTTTCTTTTTTAAACCCATTTGCACCTAATGGTCTTTGTACCTTCAGTGGGTCAATCAAGGTCCATACTGACATCATACATGGATTGAATTTCCACTTCATGGCCTCTAACCATTTCTCGTAGTCCGGAACCAACATAGTTCTGATAGGTAGTGGGTCTCATTTTGATCCACTAACAATCATGGCTATCAGTCACAAGAAATCCATATCTCTCGCTCATGACGTATCCTATCGATCTACGTAAATTTTGTGCTATAGGAAGGCCAACAATAGTTTGTTGACTCGCGAGTATCCATTGCAGCAATTAATGTTATCTTTTGTGGTTCTCCAACTTCTTCTCGAAGTTGTACTTCTTTTACTCCATTGGTTCCTTTAGAAATAAATTCCCTTCTAAAGACACCATTCCGAAGCAACAAACACTTGTTTTTCTATGGGATTGTAAAAGTAGTATCCCTTAGTCTCTTTAGGATACCCCACAAAAAGACATTTATCAGATTTGAGCTCTAGCTTATTTGAAACTTGACGTTTTACATAAGCCTCACAACCCCAAATCTTAAGAAAAGACAAATTGGGCCTTTTACCAGTCCACATCTCATATGGTATCTTTTCAACCGCTGAGCGGAACTCGATTTAGTGAACGCTACTGCTTCAAGTGCATAACCCTAAAGGTAAATGGAAGATCTGGCTGACTCATCATAGATCGAATCCATATCTAATAAAGTTTGATTCCTCATCTCGTATTAATACCCATTCCATTATGGTGTTCCAGGGGAGCACTGTGAAAATGATTCCACGTTCTAAGATCGCCATCCAATTTCGCTCAAATATCACCACCCGATCGATCGAAGTGCCTTGATCACCTTTGCCGTTGGAGTTTGTAATTTCATTTTTGAAAAGATTTGAACATTTCAAATGATTCGTGCTTATGTCTCATCAAGTGATTATAGCCATATTTGGTCGGTTAATAAGAAATGTAATGAAGCACTTCAGAACCTCCCAGCATCCGAACTCAATGGTCCATACATCTGTATGTATAGAGGATCCACTAATTCACAAATTCTTTCAATCGTGTCCAAGAAAGGGATCCTTGTCATCTTACCCAATAGACAAGATTCACATGTATCATATGATTCAAAATCAAATGAATTCAAAAGTTCAACTTGATGGAGTTTTGAGATGCGTTTCTCATTTATATGGCCAAGGCGATAATGCCAAAGATATGTTGAATTTAAATCATTGGATTTAAATTTCTTAGTAGTTATGTTATAGACATAAGAATTGTTGGATTTTTGAAGGTTCATAACATAAAGATCATCCTGTAAATAGGAATTTGCATAGAACATGTCTTTATGAAAAATGGAGCAAACAAGGCTCTTAATAATAAAAGAAACCATCATTATCTCAAACAAGAAACTGAATAATATTCCTACACATCAGAGCATAATAGCAATTGTCCAAAACTAACAAAAAGCCCACCGCAAAGTAAGTTCATAACTTCCTACGCCCAAAGCAAGAATCCCTTTGCTCCATCGCTTACCGTAGGATCAACTTTGCCCTTCTTAGTTTGCCTACCTTGAGTCCTACACATTTGTACAAATGTGAGATCCACATCCAAAAGATTCAATACCCAAGAAACTAGAAGGAGAAACATTAACTGTATAACATAAATACTTGAATAACTAGTCTCACCAAGCCTTTCTTCTTCTTCTTTAGATCCTCTAAATACAAATTTTGTAATTTCTCTTCCAATGACCAAAAGTTCATTGCAAAAGAAACAAACACCCTCCTTTCGGGGCTTTAACCTTGGGTTCAAAATTAGTTTGGGTCAGAGGCATCGACTTTCCTTGCTCCTCGCTTCTTGCCCTTGCTCTTGCCCTTGCCCTTGCCCTTGTTCTTAAAGCCCTTCTATTTCAACCATCGTAACATGGCCAGATTGATTTAATATTCTCGCTTTAGCGGTTTTAAGCATCAGATACTGTAGGATAGATTTGCCCATTTCCTGGTTCATGTTATATAGTTCATGACAAATTTGCCATAACTAATGAAGTGAATCAGATCAAATCGCTGCCAACTCTTGGCTTAATGGAAACTGGGCCTATCAAGGTGCTCAATATAGCCTTTTATTTTTGTGAACATGAGCACTGAACTACACCTCACCATCTTGCAAGAAATGCTTGCCTTTGGTAGTCTCATACCTTTCGCTCTTCTTGTTGCTGGAACATTTCCTTAAGATTGAAGATCATATTATAAGCTTCCATATTTGCATCCTTTCCGGTTCAAAACTCACTCAGAGCTAGCAACAAGCATGCAACATCAATAGAGTCATTATGATGCTCTCATGAGCATTCTTTTCAGCCTAGAGCATTATCACCGGTTCTTCAGTGGGAGAGGTTCATCCAGAACATAAAGCTTCCTTTCTTGTTTGAGAGAACAATTTCAAATTTTGAAACCATCAAGGCTAGTCCCAAAGAAGTTTTTATCCTTCTCAAGGATCGATCGTAGTGACATAAGAGAATTGTTGTTGTTAGTTTGTCAGCCATCTACACGAATGCAAAGTTCGATAAGTATTTTGATTATGAAAATTTCACTAAATTAACAACCCTCAAGAATAATCATATTGTCTAGTGAGCTAAGATCCATATTTTACTCAACTTTTAAGTCACTTTGGCATGACACTTAAAATTAAGTTATTTAAGTAGGTAACTCTTACCAATTACATCTTCATGCAACTTGTGGATATTTATGGGATTTTGACATCATATGTCCCGACATGTTTAAATCCCATCTAATGCCATTAGGCCCAAAACCGTTTTGATAACCTAATAAAGTTAAACCAATTTTAAACATATGGGTAGCACCATTACTCATCTTGTTCCCATTTAATGTAACTCTAATGTACTTCTACTTTGCAGAACCCACATTAAGGTGATAAAGGTTTGACGTTTAAATATGGATAGCATGTTAACTTTAAATTTTTATGTGAGGGATCTTGATTGATTTTAATTCTTTCAATTAATAGATCTCATCATACATCTAGTATCACATACTCATGTAACATCATACATAGCATTCATACATGTATATAATAAACATGTCACAAGATGACTTAATCTAGATTGATCTCCATAAGCCAATATGAAGATCAACAAACATTCCTAGGTAGTAATAAGGTACCCATGATGTCACTTGACCAACTTATGAGATAGACACCTAGCTCCTCCATCATCATGGTTTGATCACATGACTTCAAATGGCTTGTATTGGTTCTTGTTTTATTACAACAATTAAATAAATACTACTAATAGTAAAATAAAATTACAATAAAAAACAAAAACGGCATGCAAGTCAGATGCATTAACAATTACAACCCTTGTAAAACAATAATAACTTCTGCCAAACACATTTGTCAAAAGGCCATACTGCAAATTATGTGAAAGCAACACAACATGCAAAATATATCATGTTATCATATAGCATAAACAATTTGCATTAAAAGAAATAAATTATAATAGGTGTGTATTTAAAACCACATAAATTCATAAGGTGCTACAAGAGTCACATTGCGTTTCGCTAGCCAAGCATGATTTAGGGCATCTTCATAAAAGTTTTTTTCCTTTCGTAAACATTAGAGCTCTTTGCCTCAAAAATTAAATTTTCATTGGATTCCACTTTTGAATAGTCGAAAGCCATCAAAATCACATTAAAAACAAAGATATATTATGTAATCTCATTACACATAGGGCTTATTTTTCGCACTATTTAAACAATCACCGATAAATCTGTAATTTATATATGAATTACCATGTATTAACTGATTAAGACAAAGCCAGAATCATATAACATGCTATTAAACACTTTAATGGCAATATCCTATCTTATTTAATCATATTAACGAACTCTTTTAGGCTCTGCATTCAATCACTCAATACCTTAACAAAACCTATTAACTATGTCGCTCACACAAAACCATAATATCACATATATTCAAAACACAAATCATGCCGAATCATATACATCACATACATACGATCAAACATACATTATCGATTTTTATGAAAAACACAAGTGGCTCGATACCACCGCTGGGTTATGCGTGAATATCCAATCATTGGAAACATAATGTAACGAATTTATTAATTTTATCCTCTTTAACCCACCAAGGATCACATGCTTCATAAAACCAAGGAAGGGTAAACGAAACTACCTCTATAGATCGATTCGCTGCTTTTCAGTCTACGCCTTGGTTTATTCTGGATCTTCAAAGGTGTCGCTTCTAAAAAGCCACCACCTCTGCAAGTATCCACACGAACAACAATAAAACGATCTTGTTGAATGCTGTCTGTGCTCTCGTCTCTCAAAAACGAAATTAGTTTTCTTTATTTCTCTATTTTGGTTGTTCTCGCAGTAAAGATCGACTGATTAGTGCCCAAAAAGTGCTATTTCTCGAGCCCTATTCAAGATAGGCTTTGAGTGCTTTTTCGCACTAATCATATGAATTAAGCCAATTGTCATGTGCATGTCCACTTAGTGGTTCCTTGATCGTTTCTGTGATTGTTTTGGATAGTTTGGTGTGTCTTGAGAACTTCAAATAAGAAGCTTGGCTTCTTATCGTGTCAATGCGAATACTCTAAGAATTTCACCGTCGAGGCGATGAAATGTCAAGACGAAGAAGAATCAAGGCAAAGTGATGAATAAAAAGTTTAGAAGTGATGCGTAGCAATCCAGTGGATTTTTCGCCATGATTGCGAAAAATTTTCGTTGATTGCCAAAATTTCGCAATCATAGCAAAATTTCTCAAGTAATCCCAGCGAAATTTTCGCATGTAAAATTTTCTGTTACGTAAACTCGCTAGTTAATGGGAATTATCGTTCTAGCGAAATTTTCTCGCTATGCTAGCTTAAATTTCGATAGCCAAATCCTAGCCTGTTTTGGTGGTATTTTGATTCCAAACTAATTAATGCTTTTGATAAATTACCATTTTGTCCCTTATGTAATTTCATATTTTAGGCATTTTTGTATTTTCACACTTTGGGTTTGGCTATATAAGCTGCCCATAACTTTGTAACCCTGACTTTTTCATTTTTATGCAAGTTTCCCGCAGCTCTTCATTTTAGGTTTATTTTGCTCTCTTCTCTCTCCTCTTTCCCTTACTTTCTACGCTGAATCACCCTCCCCTCGAGATGACAAACTCAAGGGATGTTTGGCTAAGCCCCCCTTTCCTTGAAGAGGAAGGTCACTGGGTGGAGGCTCGAGGTAAGTTTTCTCATGTCCTCTCATTTATCACACTGCATTTATGAGCATTTAAGCTCCCTTTCGCATCTCACCTTAGGTTGAAACCTCCTAGATCCACGCCAATAATGTGTATTTGATGTTTAGTGGTTATGTGATGCTTAATCTTAGATCCAATCGTCATCCACCTAGTTTGCCTCCTATTAGTTGTCGAGGTCATTTTCGAGGCCAGTGGCACACCGTTGTGACTCAATGCTCACCGAATGCCATATCTCAAGAGGGAGTACTTAGGTTTAGGTTTTAATAAAATCATGTCCTGGGCTTTGGGAAACGACTATAGGTCATTATCCCAACGTGAGGAAACAAACCCGAGGGCATGAATCCAAATGAAAATCCAATCCAAAGGACCCAAGACTTCATGGAGTCTTATTTTCTAAATTTTCCTTTAATTTATATGCGCTTACAAACTATCCAACCCATCGCTTTTGAACAAAAACCCAAATCCAAAGAGAAATACCATTTTCAAACTCAACCCACTTCTCATTCTTACCAGTTAAAACCCATCCCCGTGTCTCGAATCCCTAGACCGCTATAATCAAGTAGCAGTTTTTGACTACTAGCAAAGTAGGAGGAACATAGAAACAAATTTGTTGGACTCGATCACCCTACTAAGTGGCAATTTAATCAACGACTACTACAAAATATATATGTCCCAGATATATATATATCTATATAAGTCTCTGCTTAGGTTTAAGTCAAAACACTTATATTATTATATATTTAAAACTCTTTAAATAATAACAATTTAAATTCACAAACATAACCGTTTCAAGATATAACCATTTACCTAATTTAAACTTTCTCAAATTAAATTCGAATTTGGGCAATACCAAATTCACAAAACATAAATCAAGCTTCTACAAATTTAAACTTTCTCAAAAATTAAATATTAAAAACATAACTGCTCAAGACATATCTGCTTGGCCAAATTTAAACTTTCTCAAAATTAAATTCGAATTTAAATAACAACTAATTATGCTATTTGTAATTTAAAATAATCTCATCATTTTAAATTACTATAGAGAGGAAACATCATAAATCAAGTATTATCTGCTCTTAATGTGCGACTTACAGTTCAAATCCAATACGTGAGGCCTAGATCGCATTTTGATCCTACAAGTCATAAGTGGCCTCAAGAAGACATTATGACTACCCAAGTTAAATGAAAAGCCTACGATCCGAGACAACCTTAATATAGCTAATGACATAATCCTTTGTCTTCATGATATCTTGATAGAATATAAGGTACGGGACAAGTCAACCTTATATCATTCTATCTTTGATTACTGGAAACCTAATTAGACTGACTAAACAAAATGACATTGATCTCATCACTCATTTGAGCATCGACCAAGGCATTTCTTGCCTTAATTGTCGATGATTCGTAGATATCTCTCTTATAATAAGAGAGACAAATTCCATCTTAATCGCCATATCTCACTACATACTCCTTATTATGTTCAAGATAACCTTTATAGTCATCCGATTAAAGATAAATCTTGATTAGTATCAAAACACAATATTCCTTATGTTGAGAACTATAGCGATCTCAGGTCAAAGGATTTAATGACACAACTATTAGAGATTAACTTATGACTTTGATCCATGCATTAATCTCAAGACTGGTATGTCCAATATTTGTTCTCAATAAATAGATATAAATTTGATTTGTATCTCATACACATATTCATCCCATGAATATCAATCAAACTTTATACTAATTTTAATTCATTGTTATTCTCATAACAATAACCGATTAGGGACATTTAGAATAATTAATAATATTATTCAAGGACATTATATATAATAAACATGCAAATCATCATAATAATAAATTCTCATAAATAGTCAAAATACCATGTCCATACAATAGGCCTAGAGAACTATTACTAACAAACACATGTATGTGGACCATTATACTTATTGATTGAAAATAAAGATGTATATTTCACAACCATAGCATGAAGCTTCCATGGACATTGATACTCCTCGACCTTCTTACATCTTAACACTAACAACTTTTTTGTAGATGAAACAACCACATACTGTTGGTGTGCTTTATAATAGAGTAAAACTTTATAGCATCTTGCAAAACAACTTTGGGAATTAAAAAACTTGTCAACTACAAATTTTTCTACTTGAGTTTTGCATATGGTTCACCGATGTATTAGTCACTTGAAACAATATTACCTAACACAATTTCAAACCCACGAGGTGGATGGTGCTAAGGATACTCGGGAATGTGGGATGACCTACCTGGTCATTAGGATCCAAGCTATTTGAGACATCACAACCTTCTACATCCATAGAGACATATCTCCCTTTCTCATTCTCCATAACTTTGTTAAGAGTTAAGAAAGATGAAACATGTCCATTAGCTTAAACATCTCAATCTTCATCACTTTCATCATCACCTTCTTCATCTTCACAGTCTTCATCATCTCCATATACTTCACATCTATTAGTGACAACAACTGGACCACTATTAGGCCCACACCCATAGACCAATTCCTCAACATTATCATTTCCTCAAAGTAATAAATCCATTAGGTACCCAATGATTGATTCACTTATGGCTTAACTCGCTCTTCCTCAAGATACAATTCAATTCCATCAATTCCAGTTGTGTTAACCAATTTCAACATTCAGTACACTCTATTGTCATCCCATATTGGACAAGGTTGGAACCTATTTATGATTTTCAAAGGGATATCTACAATTGAGGACTAATTTACATTTTCTTGTCAATGTCATTCTTCGCATATCATAGCTAACAACTAATCAAATGTGGAATCAACTGGTACATCCAAAGACATAATAACAACTTTGTTCCTAATATATTTCACATCTATTTTAGTCCTCATAGTTTCTTCCATTATAAAAACATATTACAGGAATAGTGGAATCACATATTATTTACCTATACACATAGTTGTGAAAGGCACAAAGGTGCACACCAAGGCGCAAAGGCCTCTTGGAGCCTTAAGGCGCAAGGCGCACTTAAGGTAGGAGATTTTTTATCTAAGGCGCACCTATGTTACATATAGATTTCTATTTAATATAATCAAAATTTTATACTTGTTTCTTATTTTATGCTTATATAATTTAATTTTTTAGCAATATCTTGGCTCATTTTTTGGGGTTTTTTGTTCTTCTCTTCTTGTACAAGGGGCTAGGGAGGATTTTCTTTTTTGGCAAGCCCTAAGGTATTTTTTCAGGAACCTCCTTCTTCTCTTCATTTTCTTCGACATCTCTAGATGTCCTTTTTTTTTTTTTTGCAACAATCTTCTTCTTCTTCTCTCTCTTCCTTTTCCTCTTCCAACTGCATCTCTTTGATGCCCTAATTTTTTTTTCTTTTTGACACACCGAAACGAGAAGAAGAAGAAGAAGATGAAGAAAAGAAGAAGATGGACTTACTTGGTCAAAGCGCACCACTCAAGAGCTTCGTGCTCCTCGTGTGAGAGCCACTCGCTGAAGCGCCTCTCAAGCAGTGCTTGCATGAAGGCATCGCCTGGCTAGGCGAAAAGGTGTCTATGCATCATGCGGAGCTTGTGCCTAAGTGTGCCTTAAGCGTGCTTTTAACAACTATGCCTACACAATATTAATCTAATGCCAAATGAAAATCCCCAATAAGAAGCAAGTCCAACAATGCATTAGAAAGAAAAGTATAAATTAGTTATTGATGTGAAAGCTCACCACCATCAAATATAATTATGTTCCTTGTTTTCTAAACCACTTAAAAAAAATACTTAAGAGGCAATCTTGCAAAACATTCGTACTCTTTTTTGCTCATAAGAGAATCATACTAACCTATAAGAGTATTTTTAATTGATGAAGGAAGCACCTTAGACCACCCAAAAAGAAAACCTTGTCTTTACATATGAATCAACGAAAAGAAACTAACATCCCTAACTTTAAAGGGGTGTGAAGAGATTAATCATGCAAACTTAACAAAAACCTCACACACAACCTAGCTTCCAATCATGGAAAAGTCTAGATAAATAAAGGCTTTACTCCCTGCCTCTGAACAAAAAGAACTCCAACCATACTCCATCTATTGCTGGAGTATCCAAAATACTCAACTTATTCTACTTAGCTTAGATGATTTGAGGAAGTTTTGAGGATTTGTTTCATGGCCTCATGTATTTTTTTTTTTTTTTTTGCATTTTGCTTGTAGGTAGCTATTAAGAGTAAGTTGTAGAAGATTTATGCAAACACAGGATTTGTAATGAAGAATATAGAGCAGATATAGAGTTATAGTGCAGCGAGCACCACGCTGCAGCTTGATGCTCCTCACGCTACGACGTGGATCCTTTCATGCCTCGGTGTGAGTTGCATCATGCCGCGGTGTGAAAGATCTCACGCCTCAACGTGAGTCTCCATGCTGCAATGCCAAATTGCCCTGATGATGTCTAGTAGCTACCAAGTTTTGTCATGCCATAGTGTGAACCAATTCATGTCGAGGCGTGGGTGTCGAGGGCCATCAAATTGGAAAGCCCAACTTAGCTCAAATCGACGTGGCTTATTGAAGGCAAGCTAGGGCTCATTTTTAGTGTGAGATCGAGAGGAGCATTCAAGTGCAGCGTGAGATTAGAGAGCAAGAAGGGGAGGAGACTAAAGTTCTTCAAATCCAGGTTTCATTTTCTTCTTTGTTTTCTTTTTTCGATAAGTAAGAATTTATTAGAGCAACGTGCCAAGGCCCGAAAGAACACAAACAAGAAATTAACACTCCACACCAAATAGACATGCCCATCAGCCGTGGAAACCTAAAGATGGCGAAAGCCACCCCCCAAGAAGGAGGAGAAGGCAACAACCAATACACAAATGACCACCAACATCAAACCAGACCCACATATTGTGGCCAAACAAGAAACCAACCAAAGAAAAACCTAAGCCCACAAAGGAAAGATAAACTAAACCCCGCCTACAACCTTATTAGGCAACCAAGGATAATATGAGAAAAGCCTACAACCAGGTAATGTGCAACCAAACCAACCAAGGGAATGAACCCAAAGGAACCACACAAACCCACAACCCTGCAGACAAGCAACCTAGTACTGGAAGAGGCAAACACCACGACAAGGATACTCAAGGAATTACAGATAGCCTCCGAGGCATGCCTTCACACTCATAGAGAATCAGCATATGAACACATCATCAACCACACTCTCGAAGGAGTACCAAACTCAACTCAACCTGGAATCCTCTGGGCTAAAAAGACCACTAAAGCCCCGAACCAACAAAACCAATCACAAACTCCCAATAGGATGTAAATAGAGTAACCCAAATTGAGTAAACTAGCGCCCAATGTTGATTCCCTACACCGTCTAAGATAACATCTTCCTGGCAACACTAATCGACCTTCGGGATCTCTCTACTCGTAAGCCTTCAAACCCACCTGAGCCAGAGGTCAGACCGCATGTCCGTATCCCGACCATGGAGCCGTGCTTAGACCCAAACAGAGCAACCTCCCGAACCCTCGAATACAAGATTCTTCCGGCAGGAAGGCCCAACACCGACTGCATGATCACCAAACCGACCCTCAAGGATTTTGGTCCCTTAAGAAAAACAGATCCTGAAAGCAGTGGATAATAGTCAACTAACGCTGCAATAACACGATTCGCCCATGGCTTGTGTGGCATACTCACGGCCGACAAACTCAGGCCAAACTGGATTTGAACTCATAGGAGTGGAAATTTGTAGATCGGTGGATTCGCATCTGGGCCATTCGAAAAAACAGAGCCGAACTCTGCAGAGACCAATTCCGATCGGAGCGGCGGAAAGTCCAGCTCCACTAACCCACGGCCGAGGCTGGAGGATACCCGCCGACCGCCAACCTTAGATCGAATTGGAACTAAGCATGGTGTAGTCAAGCCCCGTAGACCGCTGGGCCATGGGTAGAGTCGACTCTGCGGTTTATCCGATCACTCTGGGGAAACATCGCACTGCACATCTCCGCTTGAAGATCCAATAAGTTGCTCCCACCAAAAAGAACATGTTCCCATTTGACGTGTAGATGGTAATCCCCTCTATTATGTTCTAAACTCATAAAGTTGAGGTTTTGATGTAGTTTGGGCAAAGAACTATGGAGTAAGGTTTTCTTTTGTAAACTTTGATGTGCGGATTTCATTATATTTGAATATTTTATCTACTTCTCTTTCTTTACTTGATCATCAATAGTCAGGTGTGATTCCACTCGAGGTTGAGAAACAATTATTTGGTTATGATGAATATATAAAATACCTATTTTAGCCCTATGGTTTACTTAGTTTTTAGTAGTGTTTATGTTAAATGTGTCTGTGACTCTAAATATTCATCTTTATCAGAGAACCTCATTGATGGAATTTACAATAAATATTAAAAGAAGAAAATTAATAAACACACAGCAATGAATTAATGTACATGTTTGATATTTCAGATTCATGATGATCCCAAATTGCTACAATCATTATATGATGATGTGGGCTTTCCAAGCCTTCAAAGATATCCTGATCAATGAATTGACTTCTAAACATTTAAATTAATTTTTGAAGTCAAGAAAGAATAGAGGTTTCCAAAAGCACCACTTAAGAATTTGCAAATCACATGTACTCATCTTTTATAAAGGTCTTTATAATATATCTGAGATTCCACACTTATTTCCATGCGCTCTAAGAACCTCCAACGAAGTTCACTGGTTGTGCCATGTGGCATCAGTTAGTGCAAAAACAGAGGAGTTGTAGAAACATCACGACGTGACGTTGTAGATAGCTCAGAAATGTTGCAGCTCGACGTTGAGACGTTGCCAAGCGACGTCGCGTCATTTGGGGGTTAGTTTTGGGTCATTTTCAGCCCATTTTAAGCCCATAATTGAGGGTTTTAAAGCCTCAAACCTTAGAAACTCGAGGGATAACGAATTTATGGGTTTTCCAGGGTGGAAACACCCTAGAAACTAAGTCTTTTGAAAAGGAGCAATTTGAAGAAGAAGAATGAAGATTGAAGAGGATATTTGGGGTTTTCATCATCCAATTAGTTTATTTCTTCCAAATTTTATGTTTTCCCTCACTTCTATGGTTGTATCTCTCACCATCATGAACTAATTTCGTAACCTAGATTTTGGTTGTATTGACATGAATCTATATTTATTTGCTAATTTTCCTTTTTTTTATTGCTTCTAAGTGGATTGTCTATCTATTGATTCATGCTTGTCTCTATTTACATATTGATTTCTAGCCAATCTCATGGTGAGTGGTTCTCGTAAGATCTAAGAAGTATAAAGAAACTGCATAGATGAATCAACCCACTAGCCGTAGTGTAGAAATTACCAGAATTAGAGGCGCAGAGATTCTTGGATCTAAAGCATCCTTAATGCTCGAGGTTGAGCCGAGAAGCAAAAAGACCTAGTGTTACTGCAGTTATCCTAATCTCGAGAGGCTTATAATTACTAGCAAGATTCGTCTCTGGGAAGCCTTTTCAAGAGACGAAACAAAATTAGTACAGAAAGAAAAGAGAAGAAAGAGAATAAAGGGAGAAATAAGGAGTTGAAGAAGGCCGACGCTCAACCTGATCTCTGCTGCTCCGAGGTTAGGACTCGTTGAATTTCAAAGAGTTAAAGTTCTTCTACGCTGGCGAGAGCTATTTGCGATATAGGTACCAAAATCAGGAAGTTTCACCAAAGATTCAAGAGGTAAGGGTTCTTCCTACTTTGGTTTATTGCTTCCCTTTTTGGATAGTGTTAAAGGGGATTGTTTGGAGAAGGTTTTCGGAACTGTTTAGGACCGATCACAGTGTTGTTCGGATTGAACAATCTGGATTGTCAAAGGTTTGTTGGCTGTTGGTGGCTGCAGCTGTAGTCTAATTCGGCTGGTTATCTAATTGACTCCAAGCAGGATTTATTTTGAATCCAAGTTCAAACTCGTCTAGTAGCTGAGAAATTTGGTTTGTTTTAGCTTGTGGCTCCATGACTGGTGGTTATTTGGTGGCCATTTGGCTGTCTGCTTCAGGATAGTCTCTGGACCGAACTCGACCGTTTATGTTCGAATAGTAACATGATTTTATAGCCTGTGATGGTTGGATGTGCAACTTGGTTACAACCTGTTTATGGCTGGTTTTAAGGCCATTGTGTGGTTTGTTTTATGGGCATCTCTTTGATCGGAGTGAATCATGCATGCATTTCTTAAAGATAATTTTATGTGTTTTATAGCCCACCGCATGATTCATTCATATTCACTATTATGCTAATCGCGATACTATAATGTTTTTATAGGACATGTCGATATTGGAACCAAAAGGAAGCTAAATAGAAGAAATAACCAAAGCAGAAGCACAAAGCATAAGGCAGAGTAGAGCTCTAAAGTACAAATAGCCGAGGCACTCCCACGCCGAGGTGTAGGCCATGCGCCAGCCGTGGAGGTCACGCTACAACCGAACTTGAATGGCGATTTCAAGTGGCCTCAAACACGCCGCTGTAAAATTTCCTTCGCCGCAGCGTAGCGAGGTCTCCTTCCGTAACGAGATAAAAACTCGATTTCAAGCAACATGGGTCCGAATCCCAAGATATAAGAGAGAAGCAATTTTGAGGTAAAAGGGGGGCATTCGGAGGTAGACTGAACACAAGGAGAGATGGATAAAGAGAGATTGGCGGAGACGGATTCTGAGAGATCGCGAAGATGGTTTTTTCTGTATTTCTTTTCCTGATTCGCTTGATGTTGAAAATCTTTCCGTCTATAATGAAAATCACTATGAACTAACCTTCCTCTCTAGGGTTTTGTCAACCCTAACCGCACCATTATGGATTAATACTTTAATTGTGGTTTATTTAATATCGATATGAATATCTACATTGTTTGTTCGAATTTAATTACATGTTATTATTCTCGTCAATTTGTGCATGTTAATGCTAAGAGTCCGATATACATCGAGAGAAGATGACTCTAGTGGACATGGGGAAAGCAATTAATCAGGGAACAGATATCCCCGGATTCCAAGTAAAAGCACTATGGTTTGCACATTCATGCATCTCGGAGTTGAGGGTCAAAGCAGAGATGCAATACAATCCTTAATTCAAATAGAGATAGGCGCCTATATCTGAGAGAGAATATCTTGTAGGCACGATCAACCCGCTAACATAAATCATCCGAATATTAAATAAATACGCTATCTAGTTAACAATCCATCGTGTGGTAGGCGAAGGCAAACCCTAGTTTTCATCATTACCTTAAACTAATTTTCTGTCATTAGGTTTTCTTTAATTCAGTTAATTTAGTCATAATTCGCTATAGGACTAGATCCAAATATTGTCTAGATCATCAAGCCAGTATTCAACACACTTCTCTTTGTGGGAACGACACTTGACTAGTCACTATACTATGTGAACTCGACGCGTACACTTGCACGCATGGGTCTGCATTTTTACCAATTTTCTTACACACCCACTTCTCTCAAAATTCCTCACAAGTTTTCGCGCCTCACTAGAGAGGTTTAGTGTCGATACTGACAACCGTGCCATAGATCAGACTTGGACTAATTTTATTTTATTTAGTTCTTTTTACTTATTAGTTATTTTTAATTATCCATCGCTTTAGGTATTGTCTCTTAGTTCATCTATGTTTGTGACTTGGTCTCGATCATACTCTGTGATTTCAGAGTTACAATTAGTGTGCATGCAAAGACAAGATCACAGTGGAATTACTTCCATTCAACTAAACTTAATGGACATTACATCGGACACGCTACAGAGAAGCACACGCACCTCAGAATTTAAAATCATGCACTGTGGAGGATGAAGGACAATTCCAAGAAAGGAAACGAACCATGTGTGGATCAGAATGGGACATAATTATAGATCGTGCCACCCGATTTGCTCGTAGCCCTACAACCGCGATATGTTACTTGAGGAGTTCGCCTTACCACCTACAATTGTTCAGTCAGCTATACGACGACCACCCATTCAAGCGAACAACTTTGAGCTGAAAGGAGTAACTCTATAGATGCTCCACAATATACAGTTTCATGGGTTGCCTAGTGAGAATCTGAATGCACATTTGATTAGTTTTTATCAAGCCCGCGCACATCAAGTATAATGGAGTAAATCAAGAAGCTCTCAATTGTGGTTCGTTCCATAGTCACTTAGTGACCGAGTTGGGCATTGGTCGACTAGCCAAACCATCAGACCCATTACCTCATGGAACGACTTAGTGCGTAAATTTGACTGGGGAATTCTTCACCCTCAAAGATAGCACAATTAGTAAGAAATTACATTCATTAATTTGAGGGTGGAGAACCTGCCGAGGCCCCCGGAGAGATCATGAGCTATCGAGAGAGATGCCCACATCACAAAGTTAACTGGGATGCAATTGCACACGTCTATAATGGTTTAAGAGATTCAAGAGATAATCATCGATGCCCCAAGAGGGAGGTGCACCGATGAAAAAACCATGATCAAGCTTATGAGATATTTGAAGATACAACCACTAATTCTAATCAGCGTACTTCGAGATAGACAAGACCTAGAAAGCCCTGAGGAGCATACGTAAGTTCTTAGTAACCTGGTAAACTATGTCGCACAATTAACTAAACAATACATGTATGGTGAAGTGGCACAATTAACTAAATAAAGATTTATGGAGGACAACACAGATTTATGGATTGTCACGGCGTATGACAAGAGCAAGCATACAAATATAAATCGCAGAATCAACAACAGCAGGGACAATATGGAGGTAATACATATCGTAACAAAAATTTAATCTAATCGAATCACGATCAGTGGCTGAGAGGTAAACTGTAATAATCGTGAGAAATTGTAACTATGGTCGAGGAACAAACTGTAATAGTATGCCACTACTTCAAGTGAGCAAACCGCCACATGAGAAGAAAGTGGATTCGAAGAAGCCTAAATTTCATGATGACTTCCCATAGCACAGCCATGAATGAGACGAAGGTCACATTCCAAAAAATCGTTAGTATTTATTAAAACCAATCCACCCACGCTGTAATCAAGGCCCACTGTAAACCTAGAAGTGCAACAGCTAAATGGCCACATTGTTGACTGAGAGGCAGCACAGATCATTACCTAGCAACTCAGAGGTGAACCCAAGACGAGAAGGTAATGAACATGTAAAAGTTGTCACCTTGTGCAGTGGGAGAGAGTTGGAAATATTGGGGCAACAACCAGCGGTAAGAGAAGTTGAAATTAAAGAGGAAGATCAGGTCAGCCTGAAAGATCAGATGCAAGAGAAGTGACCTCGAGATACAGACCCGCCAATGACAATAAAGTAAGGAAAGAGACTCAAGAAACAGCAAGAGCAAATGAACCTGATACACTGCATCCTCAACTGGATGAAGAAGGGTAAGTTAGAGAAGCAGTTCACAAAGTTTCTTGATATCTCTGGGGAAACTACATTATTATACCCTTTATGGACATACACTAGAGAACTCGCAAGCACTAGTTCATGAAAAAGATCTCTGCAAGTAAGAAGAAGTCGAGGAATATGGGACCATCACCTTAACTAAGGAATGCAAGGTAACTCAAAGAAGCTCCCAAACTTCAAGATCCAGTGGAATGGCTATACCCATTCTCTATAGGAAACCTGCATCTGAAAGCCTCAGGACTGGGAGGCATCAACTCGATGCCGCTCTCGATGTTCAAAAGGCTAAGTTTGGGGGAACCAAAATCGACTACAATCAGTTTCCAACTCGGCTAACAGTCTCACTAACACTTCTAGTATAATTGAAAATGTCCTAGTAAAAGTGGGTAAATCTATCTTTCCACAGATCATTCATCTCTCGTCACAAGAAGATGACACAGTTCCTATCATACTTGGTAGACCCTTCTTAGCCACGGGAAATGTTCAAATCAATGTGCAAGAAGGTGAGCTTAAATTGAGAGTCTAAGGAGATGAGGTCACTTTCCATGTATTCTAGGCCATGAAGCACCCAGATGATGATCCTAATGAAGATATCTCAGAATTTCACCACAAGGAGATCTTGCAAGGCAACTTGATAAACTCCCGTGATAAGCCTATTGTTGCACAGAAAGACACCAAGGGGGTCAAGGGCATGGAAGCCAAAATATTTCATCCACCTTGAGTGGTGTTTTTGAGCACTATGGATATGTGTTAGCATTCCCAGTTTTTGCTAAAATCCCGACATTGAATCACGAGGTGGTCGAGGCTAGCGAGAAGTTAAACATAGCGCTTCTTGGGAGGCAACCCAAGTATTATGAGACCCCCTCCTCCTTTGAATTTGCATTATTTTTTGTATTTTTAATGGCTTTTCAGTACATTTTTTGCTTTTGGACTTTCTGCTTTTGTGTTTTTAATGTGTTGGTGAGTTTTTCAAGGATACCAAAGAGTTTAAGCATAGTCACTAAGGGATTTGCAAGTTCCTTCCAGTGTGAGAGGGCAAAATTCGTGTTTTAGAATGAAATAAACTGGGACCATACTTTCTGGTACGCCGCGACGTAGTTCTCTACGTCTCGTATGAAAACAAATTTTTAAATCCGGCTTTCGGGTATCACGGCGATGCTTGAGCCTGCGGCCGGCTACGCGGCCTGACCGCCACTATATGTTGCCATTGCCGCGATGCTTAGCGCGTAGAGCCTACTCCCGCGTGGCGGCGCGATTTGAGCCCATAAATACCGCCATTGTTCATTTTCCTCAACCACGGTTGGCAACCCCTTCCTCTCCGCCGCTTTTTTTGTGTGTGTGCAGTGTTTGTAGATCTCTAGCCAAAATCGACCCTTATGGCTCCCAGAAAGTCCACCCTAGCGAAACGACTCCGCTCCACCTACGCGGTGCTTCCACACTCTCGGAGGATCCACACGAATTCATTTCTTGGGGAAAACCGGATCTACGAAGTCCTGTTCAAGCGCTTTCGTTCATCTTGGAATGCGAGTTCCCCACCTCTAATGCGTTCTTCAACTTCACTATCCAAAATCGCGGTTGGCAGACGCTATATGCGCCCCCTGTCCTCGGTCATGTGGGAGTTCCACTCCAATCCGCCTTTCAAGGTTGGCACCACCGTCTTTGTCCAGGGCAAGTTGGTCGAGTTTGGTTTGAGCCATCAAGCCGGATCGCCTGGCTGGCGGATGGCGTGTGCAGATGCCGGGCGCTATTTCTTACGACACGAGGAATACGGCGCTTGATGCGAGGCTTTTCGAGGCCAAGGCGCGTGGAAACACTCTGACCCTCGATTGGTGATTTCACCCGATTTTGAATGCACTCCCCTCACGCGTGGCTAAGGTTTGGTATAATTTCTTATGTGATAAAATTAAGCCTACCCTGCATCTTAGCATAGTTCTGAGGACAAGGCGATCCTCTTCTACGCCATGACTAGGGTTCCATTTTGACATCGGGGCCATCATCGACGGAGGTTGATTGAGTCGACGGGAGATGCATTGAGGTACGTCTGCCTCCACCCAATTACCGGTTATGCACTTTGTGAGGAGTCCGATGTTGGACTACGGGGAGTAGGTGTAGCGCCTTCCCATACCCGCGCCCCGAGCCAAGTTCGAGCAGGCGGTGATTCGGATGGGATCGACGAGGATCTTTCTTGTAGCCACCCTGGTACGGGCGACCCCGAGGACGGTGACCCTGAGGTCCCCTCTAGTTCGACTCAGTCCCTGGCATACTAGATTCATGCGCTCACCACACGGTTAAACACATATTAGGATGAGTCTTAGGAGCACCATGTTGCCCTAAGTCAAGACATGGATGCTATCAGAGCCGAGATGGCCACCGTCGCGGCCCCGAGACCGAATCACACACCCGGTTAGCTTAGCTTCTCACCGTTTCACACACACGCCACATGCAGCCGCCACCACCACGCGGTGATTCTAGGACATATCTCTTTACCTTTATTTATCATTGGGGCTTCCTTCAGTTTAAGTTGGGGGTGTATGTGTGGGTATATGGGTTGGCTCATTGAGGCTCAATGTTATTTTTATTTTTTATGTTTTTATTTATTTATTATTTTTGCATGTTTTAGGCGTGTTTTAGGTATACTTTTCGTCAGTTTTAGTTTGTTTTGTTTGGTTTTTAGCATGTTTAAAGACCGAGCCTTGTTCACTATGTACCAGCATATTTGCATTTGGCAATATTATGATATGGTAGTTTCCAGAGTTGGTATTAATTGTTCTCAGCCTTAGTTGACCATGATTGCAAAAAGGGGAATCATAGTGATCGCAGAAAGCCTGTGTTTCGATGAAATAGGGAGCTCCAAGGTTGTTGGACAACCGGGACTGCAGTGTACAAAGTTGAGAATAACCATGTCTAGCCGCCCCTTTTATATCTCGAAATCGAACTTTGAGTAAATTGCTCCAATGTGCACACACATGATCTTCGAGTATGCCTTGATTAGGACTCACCATGCGAGGTCTATGAACCTTGGAAGAAGTTTAAACACCTAAGTGATGGACCTTGGAAATAAAGAAGGATGGCTGTGACAATTATATTTATGAAAAAAAAAATTATAAAAAAAAATCTAATGGTTCAGTATAAGTGGATTTTCCAATCGAAATCCCGGGCACGGTCAGGGTTTTACAAGCCTAATGCTGACGATTGGCTTTGAGGCTTCTTTACTTCTTTACACTTTCCATGGATGAGATGATGTGATTTTACAATCTAGGGCGTGAGGTTTGGTTAGTGTTCAGGTGAAGTTATAGAAGGGAATGAATGCCTGTGCCCTTAAGTGGCGGTGGGAATGCGATGGATCCATTCAAGGAACCACTCACCTAAAACTTCTTTGACCTTCAGTACTCTTCCAGAATTGTGTCTTAGAGTTAATCCTTGGGAGTAGTTTAGGTGAATAGAGAATTGAGTGTTCATTCTTTATGTTAAGCCATTCCAAATAGGCAGAGATCGGAGATCACACTCGACTGCTATGGAGCTCATGGGAAAGATTATTGAGCACTAAAAGAGGTTGACACCTTGTGGCAGAAACCGATAGCTATGATTCTTGAAGTTGAACAGGGGCCAGTCATGGATCCTTTTGAATGATTCTTATTGACCCCTTAACTGGCTGAAAGTATCATGTCTCTTAGACTCGCTGCTCATTGAGTGTTAGTAATGCTTTCCATTCTTGCGTGCCACTAGTTAAGTTTGTTCTTGCTCTAGAGGACAAGCGAAGCTAAGTTTGGGGTGTTGATGCGAATTGAATCATGCATGCATTTCAATACAATTTCTGTGTTTTTATGGCTCGATTGCAGTTCTTATTCATATTCACTAATATTGTGTGTTGTATACTATAATATTTCTCAGGACAATAATAGATATTGGAACCAAAAAGGAAGCTAAATAATAAAAAGAAAGAACAGCGAGAGAAGCTGCAAAGAAGTGTAGTGGGCCTCGGAGTGCAGCAGGCGCGAGGCACTGCGTGGCGTGAGCCGCAATGAAACTGAAAGGCCTACGGCTACTGGCTGAACGAGATGATAAGCGATTTCGATCAGCTCGAATATCTTTGTGATATGCCCCTTCGCGTAGCGAGTCTCCTTTCGGAAGCGGGGCGTTTAAAACTCCTATTTGGGCTGCTTGATGGGCTTGAATGCGAGATATAAAGAGAAGCAATTTCGAGGGTAAAAGGGGGCGGCCGGAGGTAGGCGAGGCATGGGAGGCGAATGAGAGAGATTGGCGGACGGATTAGAGATCGCGAAGATGACACTACGTATTTCTTTTCTGATTAACGATGTTAGAAAATCTTTCGATCGTAATGAAATTCACTATGATGAACTAACCTTCCTCTACAGGGTTTATCAGCCCTAAATAGCATCATTATGGATTAATACTTTGGTATGGTTTTATTAATATTAGTGATATGAATATCTATTTATTTGCTTTGCTCACGATTTAATTACATGTTATTATTTGGTCAATTGTGGCATGTTAATGCTAGAATCCACGATATCGAGAAGATGACTCGTAGGGACATGGAAAGCAACACTTGGATATGGGAATAGAGATATCCTGTATTCTGATGTAGTATACAGGTTGCACATTCTTGCATCTCGAGTTAAAGGGGTCGACGGAGATGCAATACACCCCAGCTAGCGAGATGAGGCGGCTATATCTCGGAGAGAATATCTTTATAGGCACGATCAACCACGCTAACATAAATCATATAGTATATTAAATAAATACACTTATCACAGGTTAACAATCCACCGGGGGGTGTGGTAGGTGAAGAACTGAACCTAGTTTCTCATCATTACCTTAAATTGAATTTTCAATATTAGGTTTTCTTTAATTTAGTTAATTTAGTCATAATTTGCTATAGGACTGGATCCAAATATTGTCTAGATCATCAGAAGCCCCGATATTCAACACACTTCTCTTCATAGGAGCGACACTTGGTTAGCCACTCATTTGTGAACTTGATGCGTACCTTGCGCAGATGCAGCATTTTTACGATTTTACACACACACACACTCACTTTTAGCGATCATCTTATGCCTGGTGGTCTTATGGATCAAGGTTGTCATTGGTTGTATTTGAATGGCATGTTTGGTGGTAGTTGATATTAAATGTTAATATATCTGTGTTTGAACATATTGACATTGAGATGATTGTTTGGTTTGGATATTATGTATAATATGGTGTCCATGATATATGGTAAATGTAGTTTGAGTTGTCCATATGACCATTCAGTTACATATGTGGCACGTATACACATGTGATGGCACATCACTTTGCATTATGCATTGACATCGCATTTCATGGGTGTAAGTGTGAGTTTTTAAAGTTCAAAACAAGTTTCATTGAAAGATTTTAGTCAGTAAATTTTAAAAAGTAATAAAAACTCTTTTACGATCACATGGTACATGCATACTAATCAGCAAACAATAAGAAGAATTACCTCAATCAAAATTAAGGAGATTTTAAGCCAAGTAGGGTTGACAACTCAAGATCTTTTTATTTATTTTTATTTTTATTTCCACGATCTTCAAAGTAGTTTCCTCACTTCACTACGAGAGTGCGATGTGGGCGTCTGGTCTTTCAAGGTTTGTTTTAAAACTCTTGATATTCTCAACATTAATCGAAGGTTAGATGGAGAGCAAAAAAAGTGAAACTCTCTCTCATTTTTCCTCTAATTTTTATCACCTTTTTGACGCCTAGGAGTTTTACCCTACATTATAATATGCTTTAGATTGATCTCTCAACCATTGGATCAAGTGGCATATTTAAAGTGAATTAAAATTAATTCAAATTAGAAGTGACAAAATAAATAGGATTAATTTCTCAAATTAATCGTTTCATCCATATAATAATTACTATTAATTAGTTAATTCCAATAATTAGTACAATGTTATTAATTTCTTAAATTATTATTTCATCCAAATAGTAATTACTATTAATTAATTAATTCAATTAGGTAATTAACATTTAATTATCAAATAATTACTACATAGTTGCTATAAAGCAAATTTCTTTTACAACTATGCCCTCAAAGAGATTTCTTTGTTAATTTAATCCTATCTGATATTTCTGAGGCAGAGGCCTATGGACCTGTAATTATAAGCTCAAATAGGGTGATAATTAATTAAACTCTTTAATCAATTAATCTAATTTATTAGTTTAATATTATTCTAAAATATGAAACTAAACTCTTATAATTATAGAATAATTTACATAGTGATACTCAAGTAGTCCATTGATATGATCATTACATGCAATTCAATCCTCCAAAATTGGTCCATCATTAGAGTTAGGTGAAATTACCGTTTTACCCTTCCAGTGATATCTTTATCCTTAAGTTCCATTAATTTACTAGTGAACAGTTAATTTATAAACCTATTAGAAATTAGAGCGCTCAAGCTACATTCGATTCGAAGTGCGCTTAAAGGAACTCAATTATCGGCTTCGTAAGAAGGGTTTGGATTCCATATCGTAGGACATGTTCCGACCACTTATGCGATGGGCCTCTAAGACATAAGTATTGGGCTTGTCTTAGGACAGACACCTATGAATCAAAAGGCCCTATTGGAAATAGGCAATTCATGGCTACTGGGATTAGATCAGTGCATATGATCATCGAGTGGCGCGGTTTAAACTCTCTTAATTGTAACGGTATATTATTTAAGAGTTAATCCATGTAAGTCTTGTCTATGTAATCCAGATTACATAAAAGCACCTCCATTTAATGTCACTGCATCGGTAATCAGGATCAAGATTCTTGCATTCTTAATGTTAGTGGGCCCAGTACTAGTAGTATAGATCAAAGATCCCTACTTTGATTTACTACGAGACGATTTAGTTTATTATCCATAATCTTGATGCATCTCATATATATTGTTGTATGGTAAGATTATGAATTACATTAATAAACTTGGGATTTTAAATATTTACTAGAATTATCTGACACATGTATAAAGAATCAAATATAGAAAATTGTTTTTATGAAAGCGATACAAATTACATGCTTTTTAGGGTACCATACTTAGCAGTAAGTGCATGATTTGCGATCAAACACCATACTTGAGTGAGTGATGAGTGGGCTTGGTATCGTTGGACGATGTCTAATAGAGTCGCATTGTTGTAGAGCATTAAAAATTGTGTTGGGTGAAAGACCCGGTACATGTGGTTATACATAGTTCCAATGGTGGAAGTTCGTCAAAGTGTAGGAAGGCGTGCGAAGCCTGTTGTGAGACCCCAAGAATTCATTGCCCACAAAAGACACATGATTTTGTAAATGAAAATGATCCTTAATTGGTAGAAACATCCTAATAGGTTTTGATTTCTAAAAACTTGAATTTGTTTCAAAAGTGATCATTGGATGAAAAATTCCATCAAAGATGGATATTATCACACATTGGCATCCTGCTTGTGTGATGAGAGTGGTGAGGCACAGAACATATGAATTAGTGAGTCTCATATCATTTCATGGCACTTATTTATATAAGATTCACTTAGAATTGCATATTCTATTTAGAGATATTGCTATGAATGAATAGTTCCATGTGAATTGTTGCATGTACAATTAGGTGGGTAGTAGCCTGCAGGAGTTTTCTACTAGGCGTGGCTCACCTATGTGGGGAGAAAACATTTTTAGATCTGGGAGATACACTAGTGGACGACTCTCATCCGGGGCCACAAGGGTGAAGAAAGTCGACGTATGGATTTGATACGCTCTTTTTGTATATATCCTTTTGTAAGACTAGTATGGGTTGTATATATAAGTGTTAAGGGATAGAATGAACACCATGGAAAAATCCGTTAAGTTCAAAAGTTCTTGAGAGAACCAAAGAGAAAGATAGACTCTCAATTTTTATTAATCTGTAATATGAAGAATGTAGGGATAACAAGCCTTTAAATAGGCCCAAAATTTTGAAGAAAAGAAACAAAATATTTTGCCACAAGGAAAGTAAGATATTTTTCCAAAAACTAGAAAGGAAACTAACATACTTTTTCCTAAACCACTACATACTAAAAACATCTATGGAGGAGAAAAATGAAACTATATAATTCTAGGACAAGGTATGGTAATAGAATTAGCATCAAATTTGGAACAAATCAATGACAAATCGAGACTAATCTATCTCCCAAATCTCTGGCAAATAAACTCCAAACTAGCAGCAAATCAAGAATAAATCAGCTCCAAAATAGCGACCGTCGAGAATAAATCGGCTTTAAAATGGCGATGATCATCCTGCGTCTGAAGCAAATATTTTCTAAAGAAATAACAACTCCTATTTGATTCTGCAGCGCCTTCTAAATTAAATAGGAACTTCTACTTTGACTTGGAGAACACTTGGAAATAGAGATATATTAGGTGTCTCCAAGGTTTCACAACCTCAGAATACGAATTTTCGAATAGAGATTGAATTCCCAATGTATATCGTAAGACCCCTCACAATCCACCAGGATCCGCTGTACTTTGATTCTCATCAATAATTTGGAATGTGAAGGAGGATAAGAATTAAGGAGGAGAAAAGAAAAATCAATTGAGAAAAGATGTACTAAAGGTGCTGTAAAATTGGAAGTGAAAGAGCATCTGATTTGAGGAATGTGTTTTGCCTTGTAAACTTCCTTACTTGAGCAATTAAGTTTCTTAGAAATTGTTCTACAAGTAGTACCTAATACCAAACTAGTATGGGAGTTACTAACCCAACGCTTGTTAAGGGTGGTAAAAAGCAGAAGGAAAAACATTTTCATTCCTAAGGCCTTGAACAAAAAAGAAAAGAGCTTGGGGAAATGCGAGGAACATAATTGAAAATATAAAGTGGAAAAGAAAACCACGGAGTGGATAATATGTAAGATGCACCAAACCAGAGTTTGGAGGAACTTAGATATATATTGTAGATTCTAAAAATGTTATGAGTAATGTTTGATGATATATATCTTTAGGTGAACTTGGGCCTTTAATGTTCAATCAACTGCAATGCTCAAGCCATACATTACAAACCTATAAGACCTTTATTTGATCCACGGTGGTGTTATACCTAAATCCTTTGGAGAATAATATGACCGATAAGCCTATGGGACCTAAGTCACTCTAAAGAGACTTCCATTTCCTATATAGTAAATCTCCTTAGGCTACCTCTTATACAAATTTTATATAAAGGGAAGACCAACAAACAATTTCCTTGAGAGTCTTTTTTTTTTTTTGGATAAGTAAATTTATTACCAAAGGCCGAGCCAGCAAACAACCAAGGGCCACAAGAAGCCAAGGCCACGGAACAAACAAAAAAAACGAGACAACACCTCCTAAAAACATAGGAAATGGGCATTGGCCGAAAGCGTAATCACTTGATGCACAGCCCAAACTAAGACCAGCAACCCACATCCAGGGCATAGGCTACACAAAAACGAAGAACCGACAAACATAAATCGACATAATAAAATGGTAGCACTTCCTGACGAGAGCGAAATAGCGACCGCAAACAGCCCCTGTCAAGGCTATTTCGATCCGCATGACACTCTGGAAATCGGCAACTCCGATGGACCTCAAGATAGCAAGGGGAAAAGGCCATCTCTCGCACATAGATCTATTCGCAGGGTTGTTAGCCACATTTTGAAAGCTTGTGATTCTAAGCCTGACATCATTACAAATGAGAGAGAAAATAGAATCATTAGTAATAAAAAGGTTATCATGGACTCTAGCATTTTGCTGTCTCCATAAGTGATAAATGGTAGCTCCCCAAGCAATCCTCTTAATGATGAGAGACGAAAGATTACCCTTGCACCTAGTCACTCATGAAATTAAGATTCTCCACTTTCTCGTAACTGTATTGCCCTGACCTAAGAACCCTCATCGGGTGCATTTGTAAAGCGCATTGAAGAATAAATGGTTCCTATCTTCAGCATTGGCAGACGGAAAACCTGAGAGATAGAGTTGATGGGGCCGTTTAAGGCTTGTCTTGGTGGATGTCATCTTGGATAACGAGCCGGGTTGAAGGAATGCCTTTAATAGTGATTAGTGCCCAAAAAGTGCTATTTTGAGCCCTATTTAGAATGGAGTTTTGGGTGCTTTTGCACTAATCATATGAATTAAGCCCGATTGTGTGCATGTCCATAGTGCTTTAATTTGTTTTGAGAGTGTTTTGGATAGTTTTCTGAATATTAGGAGCTTCTTGGTTTTTTATTGGTCTTTGAATGAATCTCATTAATTTCACCAGGCGGCGTTGAAGTGTGTCAAGATGGGTTGAAGTGGGGGCAAAGTGATGAATAAAAAGTGCGAGGAAGTGATGCGTGTAACGAAGCGAGAACAAACCGGGGATTTTACCGTATGATTGCGAAAATTTCGCTAGGATTGTGAAAATTTCGCAATCATAGCGAAAATTTCGTAATCCTAGCGAAATTCGCTAACTAAGCCGAAATTCTTATTCTTGTGAAAATTCTGTTTAGCTATCTCACAAAAATTTCGTTAGGCTATTGAAATTTCACTAGCATAAGTAATTTTAAATATACTAGCGAAATTTCTTTGCATAAGCGAGAGTGCTCGACTGTGTTTTGGTGTTTTTTGATTCCTAAGCGACCACGTTTTGATAAGTACCATTTGTCCCTATTGTAATTTCATATTTTAGGTAATTTTGTCATTTCACACCTCTTGGCATGGCTCTGCAAGCCCTCGACTTTGTAACCCTAAGTAATTTTTCCATTAATAATCTGGAGTTTCCCATGACTTTTCATTTAGGTTTGCTGGCTCTCTTCTCACATCCTCTTTCTCTCATTTTCTCTCTTTGCTAACCTCCCTTGAGGAATGACAATTAAGGGATGCTTAGCTAAACCTCCATAGCCTTGAAGGAGAGGAGGGTTACGAGTTTGGTTTTGGGACCCTGCAGGTTAATATAATGCTTTGAATGCTACAGTGCATTTATGGTTCCCCCGACTTTCCAAGCCCCAGGGTTTAATGCCATTTAATGTCTTTCTTTTGGTAAATACTTGCCATGCTTTAGGGTTAGTGCATTCTTAATGGTAGATGCAACGATATCCTTTAGATGTCATTAAGAGTATTAAAAGAGGTTAAATGCTAGGGTTCAAGCCCCGAATGGGACTTTGAATGCTTAATTATTTGGTTTGACTCGAATAGGAGTAGTTACAGGGTTAGGTTTGCCATTTAACGAATCCCAGGTTTTAGCTTTGACTATATGTCATTTGCCCTAATCAGAAATAACTTGAGGACATTTTAATGGCCCATGTTATCAAGCTAGTATTGACCTTGGTTACCATTTCACACTTTCAATTAAGCTGTCTTGTTAACCGTTGAACAAACAACTTTCTGTTTTAAACAAATCCTAAAATCCAAACAAAAGTCTCACCATTTTCCATCAGCGATGCGAATCATTCGTAGGATGAAAACCCATCCCCCATGTTCGACCCTAGGCCGCTATCTGCGTGGCTTGGCGGCGGCGATGGAGGAACGCAGAACAAAATATTGTTGATTAGATCCTTACTGCGTGGCGAGAATCGAATGGCGCGGATTGAAGTCGATGGTGCAGGCTTCGTATGAGTTGATGTGTACTTGTAATCCACATTACAAGTGTTGGTGATACTTCGATCCTTTTGAATTTAAATTGTGCCAAGGCTGAGTTTCTTAAGCAGATTCTTTGCCGCAGTTTTATTTTCTGATCGATTTTGTTCTAGCTAACTTGACCTTTCTTCTATCAAGCTTTGTTTGTGTTCTTTGTTTTGTTTCATTTTATTAGGTGTTTATGCAACAGGACGAGAGGATATCAATTAGATTCTGAAAGTGAGTGCACCCGATTAAGCGAGGTGCAGCCGATCGGCGTGCATAGTGACGAATGGATTATACCTTGGAACCGCCGAGTCGACAAGCCTTTGAATCAATGACATGCGGTCGATGAGGGATCACGCCCTCCTAGAGTTAGTGCTCCTTCTGCATCATACCTTACGGTGAGGATGTAGCGGTGAGACCACTACAGGTACTTTGCTTCCCGCGTTTCATGGTAGGAGTGAAAATCCATATTCACATACGGGATTTTGAGAGTATACATAACTTTTAAGGAGAATTATAGTAGGCATGGAATTGTTGAAGTTGAGGCATTCAATTAACCCTCGAATGGCAAATATGGCTTTCCCGATTCAGTAGAGAAAGATTAAGTTGGTAGATCTTGTTTGAATTTTTTGAAGAAATTCTTGATGCGACAAGACCAGAGTTTTGAAAAAGACAGGATCTACACTTACTCGGCTGTGTGAAATTCTATCGGTGTTGGGAGAGGTTCATAGAGACCCAAATCGTGCATGTCCACTGTGGTTTTGATACATGGATGTTGGTGAATCATTTCTCTGATGGTATGTCACCTGTGGAAATATTTATAGAAACCATGTGGAGTGATTTTGAGCAAAAATCGAGGATGAAACCATGGATTTCTTGAACTATGTGTAAGAACTCAAAGGTATAGGATGAAAACGAGATCAAGGAAGCCAGAAAGATCAAGGCATGAACCACCAAAAGGAGGAATTTTACACTTTTAAGGACATGAAATGAAAGCAAAATCTCAGCCTAGCTAGGAAAGGTGGAGGCTAGAAGGAAGAGGCTCCATGAAGTGCGGCGAGCTGGTAAAAACCTTTGTACCAGACCAACCCATGCATCGATTATCAGCCCTTTGCTGCATCTAAGGAGAACATTATCGAATGCCCCCTCGGTGAAGGATTTGATGTGCGGTATGCCGTCTTGTAAAGTCGATGAAACCACAGCCTAATGCATGTAGGTAATACCTACAGTCCAGATTGGAAGAATCACCTAACCTCTCACGGAAACCTAGTCCCGCCTATGTACTTTGGTGCCAAACAACGAGGTTTAGTTCCTCATCTCAACCACCGAGCTGACATCATCACAACCTCTGTTAGACCAATGACTATACAGTGAATTTGAATGAGGTGGTAGTGATTTTTTGAGGAAACGAGGGATAAATGTACAATTGGCACAAAGGGTGAAATCTTGTAGAAAGTACGCGAATAAAAAGAATATAGTGGGCTTGAGGCAATCTTAATCGGAGAAAATTGACAACTGCGGTATTCAATCTAGTCATGATTCTTTGGAAGCTTGGGGAGAGGAAGGTTCCGCTTCCCCAGGCATTACCTAATCGAAAGTGTGAGGTAAGTTCATCCTGGCAATTAGGGGATGGATGAAGTAAAGCCATAATCACTCTTAAGTGGAAAGAGATGAGCAACCGATTGCTATGTTTGTTGAAACATGAGAAAAGGAAGTGAGCTTTGGAAAGAGGTAGAACGGTGAGGATCCAGGTGAAGAAGAAAAAGCATGCCCCCTCCGTTTCCCAACCTTCCAGAGGCAAGAAAAATCCCAAACCAGGCAATTTAGGGTGCTAAAGCAGTGAAGGTAAACATTCCTCTGCTCGACATGATTAAGCAAGTCGACTTATGCAAAGTTCTTAAAGGACTGTGCACGGTCAAGAAAGGAGTTAGGCACGTGAAAGGCCTTCTTAGAAACAGAGTCGGTGCCATAATCCAAAGCAAGACCCCGATCAAATACAAGGATCGAGGATCCCCACAATTGATCGACATTGGAGAGGACACATAGACAAAGCCTTTGCTGGGCAGGGGCCGGTGTAAACCTACGCCATACTCATTGTATAGCGATTGGGTTGAAACTCGGCTTTGCCCGCGCATCGCTGTCGTGGGTGTAGATCGGTGAAGATTCCTAAGGGAATAGTTGAGGATGTCTTGGTAAAAGTAGACAAATTCTACTACCGAGTAGACTTTGTAGTGCTTGATACCGAGCCAATCGCAAGTGGGCCCAATCATGTGCAATTATCCTGGGAAGACCATTTTTGTACTTGCCAATCACGATCATCAATTCTTAGGAAATGAATGTCATTTCACATTTGGGAACATGACATTGGAGCTCAACATTTTCCACATGACTCACAAGCACAAGCCAGTGGAAGGTGATAAGGAAGGAAGCGATGAAGTCTGCTCAATTAAGCCTTGGTCGAGTGCGAAGCCAAAGGTCCTGGCGCAGAATTGGCTAACGAGATGAAGAGCGGAGTTGTTTAGAAGTCATAAGTCACCACTATAGAGCAATTGGTGTTGAAATCTGCACCAGTGAGAGAGAAAATCCAGCATGAATGGACCCGATCGTGACATTTGCGGCCACGAGCCAGGGTTAAAGGAGCACCTCCTCCTTGACCCTCCAGCAAATCGTCGGTGGCGGTGGTTTGGTCGCTAAACAAATTGCGGCTGAATTTTTGCTTTTGTTTAAAGTGGTCCAATTTTGTTAGTTACTATTTTTAGTAACTTTCCTTTTTTAGTAATTTTGTCTTTATTTTATTTTATTTTATTTTATTTTATTTAGTAGATATATGTTAAAATAATAATTTTTGAATTTTTTTTTATTATTTTATTTTATTTATTTCTGATGAAAATTGTTATTTTGCAGGTGGAGGAGTCGGATTTCGCTAGCATAGCGAATTGGCCTGTGGCACGGGTGCCTCGCGGCCTTTGATAAAGGAAGGGGCTCGACCCCGGTCACATTTCCAGCTCCTTGAGCTTTTCCATTGCGTCCACCTCCCGCTCCTTGCCGTGAAAGCGGAGCAGGGCAGGTCCTAGCGGTGCGCCGGTGTGTGCCCACGCCTCCGGTGCGCCATCTCCGCTGCGATCCGGGCCTTTGTTTCGGCTGACTGTGGCGCCACGTGCACGACCAGCCACGCCCGTCGATGTCCAGGTGCCTTGCCCCAGATTAAGTGGTGCCTGGCTCTGATAGTGGCTTACCTTGATTGTGACCTGGAGTCCCGACTACAGAGTGTGTATGATGCACTCCACATTTCAGTAAAGTGTGACATTCTTTATGTATAGATCTCAAACTAGTTGATAAAGTGTGGGTGGTTCTCTCTGGTTGAGATGGGATTAAGCGTTTCGGAGATGAGCCAGACCCCTCATTTGCCGTGCCCATTCTAGAACTTGCACATCAGTTGAGTAACTTTGGTAGCTCTGACTCTGATGCAGAACCCCGCCGAGGTTCGGGAGGTATCGGACTAGGATGGAACCGGGCCCTTCCCCGGTACCTCGAGACTATCCGGAGGACCGGCCCTCAGCGGGCCGGAACATCGGGCCGGGAGTCCTCGTCATCTAGGCCTCGGCGTACGCCTTCCTGGCCCAATGAAGGAGAGCTCATCACCCAGTCTTTCGCCGGCCTCGAGGATCAGGCGGCCATTTGTTCTTGGGACCCCGTCTGGGAACATTGATTCTGCGCCGGGGATTTTCATGGAGAATGCATTTCTGGCGATAAATGCGGCTGCTAACCCCGGTTCGAGGCTCATGAGGCGATCCACTGATACTCCTGGCGCCATTATGGCTCCATGACAGTTTATTACCCAGTGGTACTTGATTCTACCACTCGCGACTTCTCGAGAATCCCAAGGAGTGGCTGAACTCAGTTCTGTGATGATGGCCCGAGTACTCCGCGTGGACATTTTGTTGCGTGGGCACATGATGGGGAGGCCAATGCGGTGGGATATCGAGTTAGCCCGCGGTAGGCACGAGGAGGGAGATGGTCTGGCGTGTAACAGATCACTACGGCTGGACGTTACTTTAGTAAAGCGGCTCAGCCTCGGATGCTTCACATTGGACCACCTTTCCGGGACAGCTGTTCGAATTCTGACACTATGTTGTTGTAGAGCCATACTAGAGGCCTTGTCTGGGATCTGGAGGGATGCAGTTGGTTCCTCTGGCTCAGTCATGGCCCAGCCTGGCGCCGGATAAGGTCCGCCATGAGCGCTTTGGCTGGCGAGTCTACCACTTAGTGTTCCCGACTGCGAAGCCGAGTCTGGGCATTTGGGATTCAGGTGGGCCAGTATCGAGAGGAGGATCAGATGCCCTCAGGTCCTGTCTTTGGAGCGAGCCTTGGTGATGCCGATTTCTTTTCTCCTCCAGCCCGGCGGGACCGGGGAGGCACCGAAGAGGTAAGCGAGAGGATCCCGAGGAGATGATCCTGCTCCCAGAGGTAAGTGAAGGAGTCCAGTGCGGGTTATCCCTCCATCTCACCTCCTCCACCTCCTTCGGCCAACTGTTGAAGCCTCTGACCCTTCATATCTGACCACACTTTGAGCATTCTCGGAACGCATGTTCATGTCAGTTGAGGTGGCGGGTGTTATGGATCTTTGTAATACGTGCATTGGCGGCTACGATCTATGGACGAGAGAGATTGGCGGCGGGAACCACTTTAGAGCATTGTCATACCATGCTCCTTCAGATCATGAGTCACCTCGGTCTCACTTTGAGCTGCCACGTGATGAGCCAGCGACCTCATGAAACATGTGCGCGGCGGCGGCCAATGGCCAGATCCACCACCAGCGAGAGTAGGTGGTCACACTCTAATCTCTAACTTTCCTATCCACATGACATGTTTCTACTTTGGGTGGGAGGAAAAGTTAAGAGTTAGGAATAATCTTCTATCATGTTTGTACGGTTTTCGACTTTATCAGCTTGCATACTCATTTTTTGTATAGGATTCATGTATTGTGATAGTAAGGCGGTGATGTTTTAGTCATATTTAGCTATATTAAGCATGTATTAGCCATTTTGGACATATCAAAGCTTTATAGCATTATTTATGGTTACTACACTTTTGCAAATCACTTTTGTGTCTACATTTTGTGTGTTTTTAGCTATTTAGTTGAAAAATTGAAATACGTATGTTACCTTAATGTTATTTCAATTCCATACATGATTTAGTTTTCGGTCAATTGAGATTTCAGCATATTCAACCTTGAACATTCCCCCTTTGGCTAATTCACACACACTTTTAGTTGTACCAATAAGTTGAGAAGCTTTGTACCTCTTTCCCACTTTGCAAAATGAGCCTTAAATTTGGTGTGACCCACAATAAGTTTGTGTTACCCACATGTATGAAGACAATGTAGTCTTCCAAATGAAAAGAAAAGAAAAAACAAAAGAAAAAAAGAAGAAGAAAAGAAATAAAGCCTTGGTAACTTTGCCTTAAAAACCGAACACGGTCAGGGGTATGCTGGCGAAAGCCTTTAAAACCCGATGCTAAATATGGTGGTTGAGTCATCGACTTAGTGTTCGCTACATGGGTGGATGGGCAGAGTTTAGCGTGTTGTAGGTGCTTAATTCTCGAAATCTTTCGGAGTCCGGGGTGAAGCTTGCAGAGTTTGTGGTCAGTTGATCCTTTTGGCTTGATGCCCTAAACCTTAATTGGTTGGGAGTCATCGGTGGACCCATTATACGGACTTTAGTGAAGTCAAGTTTTAGCATTGCACCCTACATTGCCATCAAAGGAAGAAATAAAATTAATGGCCCCAGTCCTATTTAAGTTGGTCAACAGTTTAAAGTATGGCGATGTTGAGTTAGGGGAGAATAGCTTTTAATTTATTGGCTCAGCGATTTACCTTAAGAACAATTAGATTTTGGTGAAGTAAGGTTGATTTCCTTGGATCCAATGTTGACTAAAACTTGTTCTTGCATGGTCTTTGTTCTTTCATGTCGATTTCGAAACGAGGAGTGTAAATTATTCATATTAAGGAAAGAAACTTACTGTACACACACTTTTTGAACAATATGCACTTTTTGTAAAAGCCGCCGGCATACTATGCCTTTATTGTTTTTAGCATTGCTAAGGGACTATGGCGTGTTGGTTGGGGTGTGATTAGTGCCCAAAGTGCTATTTTGAAGCCTATTTAAGATGGAGTTTGAGTGCTTTTTGCGCCTTAATCATATGAATTAAACCCGATTGTCATGTTGGTATCCACTTAGTGCTTTTAATTTGTTTTAAAGTGTTTTGGTTGCGAGATATTAGAACTTCTTGGTTTTTTATTGGTCTTTGAATGTGAATCCTCGGTAATTTCACCAAGGCGGCGTTGAAGTGTCAAGATGGGTTGAAGGAATTGCGGTAGTGATGAATAAAAAGTGCGAGTGATGCGATGTAACAGAGAAGCGGAACAAACCGGGATTTTAAGCTATGATTGCGAGCCGCTGGAAACTAGCGAGGAAATTTCGCTAGCTAGCGAAATTTACTGTTGCTAGCGAAAATTCTCAATTTCGCTATCTCATAAAAATTTTTCTAGGCTAGCGAGATTTATTTAGGCTAAAGCGAAATTCGCTAGCGTAATGAAATTTTTCTCTACTCTGTGAAATTTCTTTGCATAAGCGAGTGCTGACTTGTGTTTGGTGTTTTTGATTCTAAGCGACCACGTTTTGATAAATTACCATTTTGTCCCTATTAGCAATTTCATATTTTAAGGTAATTTTGTCATTTCCACACACCTTGTATGGCTATAAGCCCCCTCAACTTTGTAACCCTAAGTAATTTTTCCATTAATACAGTTTCCCGCAGCTTTTCATTTTAGGTTTACTTTGCTCTCTTCTCTATCCTCTTTCTCTCATTTTCTCGGCTGCCAAACACTCTCCTTGAGAATGACAACTCAAGGGATGCTTGGCTAAGCCTCATAGTCTTGAAGAGGAAGGTTGCTAGTTTGGTTTTGGGGCTTAACGGAGTTGTCCTCATGCTTTAGATATTACAATTATTGCATTTATGGTTCCAAACTTTCAAACTAGGGTTTAATGCCATTAATGTCTTTCTTTTGGTCAATACTTGCCATGCTTTGGGGTTCAGTGTATTCTTAATGGTAGATGCTGATATCGCTAGATGTCATTACGAGCCATTAAAAGAAGTTAAATCTTTGGGGTTTCAATGAATGGGACTTTGAATGCTTAGTATTTGGTTTGACTCAAACTAGGAGTGGTTCTAGAGGTTAGGTTTTATAGCTAAACAGAATCAGGTTTGGCTTTTGGTATATGTCATTTGCCCTAATGCGAGAAATAACAGAGACATTTTAATAGCCCCATGTTATCGAGCTAGTGACCCAGCCTTGAGTTACCATTTCACTTTCATTTAAGCTATTTTTGTTAACCAGGTGAACAAACAACTTTCTGTTTTTTTAAACAAATCCTAAAATCAAACAAAAGTCTCACCATTTCCATCAGTCACGAATCGTGCGTAGGATGAAAACCCATCCGTGTTCGACCCTAGGCAGTTTATCTTTGCGGTAGCTTGACTCTGACGATGGAGAACAGGAAATAAAATATTGTTGATTCTGATCCTTACTACCCGTGCACGAATGATAGCTAAGAGACCAAGCGGTGAATTAGGTGCACGAGGCTGCGACTAGTGCGATAGAGTTAAGCGGAGAGTATGATAAAACATGTCGGTGGAGGCTGGGACCAAAACATAACATCCTCTCTAGAATTATCAAGAGGAATTAGTGGAACAATTGTTCTTTAGTGCTATGAGATCGGATGGATAATGTGGGCCAGTTCCATAGTACCATCCATGGCTGAAACTTAACCTGAGAAGCATTCCTATGTATGGGAGTCATACAGGAATCCCTTTCACCAAAAGAGGAAGGATTGGATTGAGGTTCAAAATCATGCCATAGAAGGTTCTAACACCATTACACTACATGCACGATAGGGTCTCACCACATCCCTCATTGAAGAATCTTCCGTGACTCCGAGAACATCTCAAAGGAATCTTGGCATTCTAGATACGCCACCTCAATCGAACCTCCACTTTCCAAACCACCCCGAATATGAGTCTTTCCTATAGAACAAATTCCATATGTGCTTCATGATAAGCGGCATCATTCCAATCCTTTATAGCGCGAGACCAAGGCGAGTGCTCCTTAGGATTGGTAGAGACTTCATTGCACCTTAGCTCTCAGGAATTCCACATCTTTGCCCAGGCCACAAAAACAAAATTTAAAATTCTGTTCAATCTTATAACATGTATGAAACTTAGGGATGATGAACATCGCACCAATATGTTTGAATCTTTATAAAGTATTGAGGATATAAGTTTAGCCTACATAGAGAAGGATCTCACGGTGCTCGGAGACCAAACCAAATCTCCATCATTAGTAGCATCGGTGGCGAATCCACTTTATGTTACTACCTAAAACTGATTGGAAATGGTTAACAACCTCCTGTCTGATAGTATCTGGGTCCTCAGATCTGCAGTCATTCTCCAACGTAATGGATTTGATAGAGTTCCTCGAGTTCCTAGCTTTGACAGCTTTGTGGAAGAAGTTAGAATTATGGTCTCGACCAGGCCAACAGTCTGGATTTTTTTTTAGAAGCCCCTCTTCGATGGGGGCCAAGTCATGGAAATTCTTCAAACACACCTTCTCATTCCCCACCAGACCAGGATCATTTGGGTTACTAAAGAGTAGCAGGCACGATGAAGGGCCTCCCACCCTTCCACTACCTTATCTCGAACATTGTAAACACATAGTTAAGCTTTTGGCGGTTTTCACACTTCTAAGCTTAGTCATTTGTACATGGGAGTTCACAAACTTCAATATTGACATCCTTAACAAGAGTCGAGCATGAATAGTTGCTTGAGTTAAAAAATTTAAAGGGACAACACTTCTTAGGACTTAGGTCCAAGAAATTATTGAGATTAACAATCGACAGTAGTGGTCGAGGACAACCACGGGTTTCAAAAATTCAGTCAACGACGTTCGAGAACGTGTCAGGAGCACTAGTGCAGAAGGGATCGATCCAGCTTCCTGGCTGCTGAATTGATCACCAACCTGACCCGGTTTATCCGTGAACATAGGCCTAGGAAGGCATATCAATGACTCGAGTTGAATAAGCATTCATGGAACTCTCCATATCATACTTGATGTCGGTATTCATATTACCCCCATTCTTTTCACTAGCAAATCTGTTGTGTTGAAATCTCCCACGAACCAGGCTTAGATCCCCACGATGAAGCCTTGCGCCATTGCAAATGACTCCATAGCACTCTCTTGTCAATCTGGTTATTTGAGGCATAAATGGCGGAACAAAAGAAGGAGCTATTATCCTTGAGATCAGTAATGTAACACAAAATAGCTTGGTTAGTATAATGTATAGCAGCAATGCTAACAACACTAGGGTTCTAACATACCCAAATCCTACCAAGTAAAGCATGATCATAGTTATGGAGCAAACCCCCGGCCCGAGAAGGATGAGTGAAATTACATCCTTATTAGAAGATCTTACTTGAGTCTCAAGATGCGAGACAGCAGCTGAGGACCACTATGGCTTGTGCTCATTTCTTTTTGCTTTAGGGCTACACTCCTGCCATCCACATGCTTGGGATCATGATTGTTTTCAATCTCGGAGTTTGCTGCGAATGACGGTAGGAGAATAGTCAATTCATCAATTCTCTTGATCACATTTAATTGTATCACAATTAGGCGCGTATGGAAAAATCGGTTGTATCGAGGATCCACGAACATGTAGAAACCGTCTGACCACACCATACGAGGTGGTGGGAGCCGCTAGGGCTAGATACTCAAAGTTGTTGCCAGGGTGCTTGAGAGAGGCATCATTACCATTTACTTTTACTCCAGTCTTGTTGGAAGTCACCCGGGGGACTTTGCTCTGGCAATCTCTAATACTGTCAATAACACTATCAACACCTTCATTCAGATCCTTGACCGGATTGGAAACCTTGTGATGTCCAGCTCTAGAATCAACAATTGCCTCTTCTCCATTAGCATGTCTAGCTCCCTTGCTACCATAAGGGTTGGAGCTATCGGGAATCTGTTTAGTGTTTGTTGCCTTAGAGAAAGGGCAGTGTAGGATTTTATGGCCAAAAACCTGGCAATGGGAGCAACTGTGAGGAACCTATGGATATTCAATTCTAACAGTGGAGTATTTTCCGTTGCCCAAGTTAAGGAGAGCAGACTTTGGGAATTCACTGTTCAAGTCCACCTCAATGCAGATCCTAGCAAAAGATAGCCTAGTCCTGTTCTCGATAGAGTGAATCAAGATGCGTGGTTTCCAAGCGCTTGGCAATGTAGCCAAAACCAGGTGTTTATCAATATTTCGAGGAATATTGTAGAATTTGCTCCGGATAAATGGCGAGAGTAGGAGGCTGGATGTTGAGCATCTCCATACCTGGCTACCACACACGTAGGATAATTGGTCTATACCATGGACCAGACTCCATTACCCAATCCATATCCATGTCCTGAACCTAAAGATCTGAGTCCATTATCGTAGTGGAGATTTCAGGCATCTCATGTTTCCCCCATAATTTATCTACCACAGCTCTCACCACATGGATAGGTAGCCGTTTATCAAAGAATTGACCAACCAGGCATCCCTTCCACATACTCATGCCTTCGAACACAGCCTCAGCTGGAGGGTGTATCATAGGCGTTCCATCCACACGAGCTGGAGCGAAGAAATCCAGCGTGGATTTGGTTCTGGTAGGAGCTGAAAACAAAGTCTTCCATGTCTTTACTTGTGACACCCCATTCAAGCATATTCACGTGTCACTCAATTATCAAGCAATGACACATAACAGTACCTCTCATTCAAGACTCCAGTAATTAGTGCACTTAGTGCAATGATCAACTTTTCAGAAACTATGTGGGCAACAAATGCCATCCACAGTAATATGGTTAGATTTTAGACTCAGAAATATTTCCGTAGAGTCCAAGAACGCGCAAAACGGACTTTGGACGAGGAAGTTATGGTCGATTCAGTTATGTATTCTGATGACTCATTTCCCTATACGAGGTTGGCTCGACCATGATCGCTCAGCCCGAGAAGAGGTCAGCTCGGCTATCATTTGGCTCAAATTCCATCCCACGATCATGTGGTCAGATTCTAGACTCAGAAGCTTTCCATAGAGTCACAGAACACACAAGAAGCGGACTTGGACCCGAAGAAGTTATGGTCATCCGAAGTTGGTGCTTCACATGAAGCGGCGGCGACATACGGAAGCCAGATAAATTTACCCTCACTATCTTTCGTCCCTTTTGAGACGAGAATATGAGCTCGGTGTATTGATCCATATATAGATGGATTCTAGACTCAAAGGATTTCCATGGTCTGAGCTACGCCAAAGCGGTTTCCGGACGAGAAAGTTATGGTCGTCAGAGTTGTACAGTAGAGCTCATTCCACTGCGAGCTCGACGGGCTTCTAACAAGAATTGACCCGGCCTCACATAGCTCATCCTTGCTGAGGTTGGCTACACACAGCTCATCCCTGCTGAGCTCGGCCATACACAGCTCATCCCTGCTGAGCTCGACCATACACAGCTCACCCTTGCTGAGCTCGGCCACACACAACTCATCCCACTTGAGTTCGGCCGGAAAGTCGTCATCCTAAGAGAGCTTGGCCAAAGAGGTTAGCTACGCCCCCCCCCGAGTTGTGCTTCGGCCTCTGGCTCATCCGTGCTGAGGTTGGCTACCTGGCTCATCCTGCTGGGCTCGTCCATACCACTGACTCATTCCTTCTGTGGGCTAGGCCACGGAGAGCTCGACCACGGCTCATCCTCATGAACCTTTAGAGTAAAGGCCTGACTTAAGTTTGCCAGAGGTCAGTTGGTGATTAAAACCTAATCTGTCAAGTTCTCAGGTAGAGGAATGCAGTTTTCATGAAGGATGATAGTTCAAATTCTCTTTTTCTGACGAAAATCAGCCTCGAGAACTTATCATCACATAGGGTCAACGGGCACTATTCCTGACTCATCACGGTGAGTTCGGCCACACACAGCTCATCCACCTGGGCCTGGCGAAGAGGTCAGCTCATCCCCGAGAGCTGGGACGAAGCGGTCAAGCTACGCGAGAATCCTTCGGCCAAAGAAGGTCGACTCGGCCGGAAAAGAGCTTCCGACCCACGTGACTCACACTCTTAGACGCTCAGGCTAAGGTTCATATCTTGGAAGCTGGCGAGGCCGACTTGGTGATGTTCAAGCACATCAAGCTCACTGATGGGGCTACAATATACCAGAAGAAACAGGGCCAAATTCCTTTGCTTCCCAACAAAAAATCAGTCTTAAAGTTCGGCTAATACATGGGATTGAGAAATAGAAACTGCCTATCAGTTGGGTAATAAACATCCCTCAAGGCAGACACAACCCTTACCAAATTGTATTAAACATATAAATCTGGGATTTAATTACAATTTAACATCAAAAATCTGAAATTTTGACAACGATTAGTTTAAAACAAAAACTTGGTTTCTACCTAGAAATTTTACAAAAATACAATAAGCCATCTTAGATCTTCACCTCTCAACTAAAGATCTCAGAGTGGCTTCTTTTGGTGTACCTTCGGTATCTGAAATATTTTTCCACAGGGTGAGCGCTATGCCCAGTGAAAGTCTCCCTCTGAGAGCTACTCCCACCTAATTGCATGCAGTAACAATCCTTAAAATCATTCACACCGCGTTCTATAAAAAATATGCGAGATCTACATATGAATGTGTCTATGTCATACCAGTCCTCAACGACTCTCTCATACATGCAATTTTCCATGTGAAAACTAGTTTTCAAAACAAAATCTTTTTGTTTTGAAACTGTAATTTTTAACCTCGATATTAGACAACCCTCTGAATAACACACATGGACAACCCTCAGAATAGTAAACCCTTTGGACAACCTCCAGTGTCGAACCTTGACCATCTCAGAGAACCACTATTGGACAACCCTACGTGTTAAGGGTCCATTGGACAAACCTGGAGTATAATTTATTGGACAACCCTCAAGGAATCACTTTTCTTTGGACAGCCCTCCCAGAATACCAATTTTATTCATGCACTCACACTCGATTCCGCTTGATGACCCTGTGCACATGCAATGATAATATCAACTGCATAACCTCCTGTATTATCATGATGAAACTATACAACACTCATAATACATGCTTCACACCAAGCATCATGTTAATGTATAACAAGCATGTATATTAACTTCATTTCTCACCTTGTCATGTTATTCAAACAAGCAATAACACAAAAGCTGAATTTAAATCTCGAGCTAAAACAACAATACCTGAGTGCCTGACAGAAGATCATCTTACTCGAGATCCCAAACTACAATACAACAATCGGTTAGAACTATAGTTAAAAACTACGAACCCGAGAATCGGTCAAACCAATAGCCAATTTCTATCGAAATTATTCTTTAAGCTTGACCCACTACTAAAGGCTAACCCTCATGGCCATTCATGGCTCTTAAGCGAACTAACTAGAGTAGGGAGAGAACCCTACCTCTTGGTGCAGTCCAGTTCAACGATGCAACTCTACATTTATTAATTGAGAAGCTGTTGGTTCTGCTCCTTTCCATTGTCTTTTCTTCTTTCTTTCTTTTTCTTTTTCTCTTTTCTTCTCCTCTTTTCTTTTTCCCTTTTTCTCTCTTCTTCCACTGAACAAATTTATTTAGGTGGAGAATACTTACCTAGGTGTAGAACTTACCTATGAATTAGTCTCAAATACATGTAATTCGACACACCCGAGTGTGAAATTCGACTATGTCCACAGATTTCGTGAGGCGAACTCAATAGTATGACCAGCGTCGTCATCGAGATCTAGGGAAATTCGGGTTACAACGATATACATCATTTTACTTTATCCGGTCTCACATCCCTTCCCCCCTTAAAGAATTTCATCAAATTCACACACATACATACAATCACAGCATATGTAATAGTCATTTAAATGCCAATGGCCTTCAAACCCGTACCCTCTCAGTCCTCAAAGAGGAAAGGATATACGAATGCGCGTGTGTCCTCATGTTCCCATGTGGCCTCCTCCACTCCTACGTATTGCCTGACACTTCCAGGTAACCTTATAGTCTTGTGTCGCCAGGCTTCTCGGCTATCCATAATACGCACGAGTCCCTCCTCGAAGGTCTATCTGCATCGATAACAATCTCTTGATCCACACCCTTGAATTTGGATCTGGAGTGTACTTGGGAGCATAGAGACATGGATCCCTCATGGACACCTTATAAACTGGCCAGTGTGCTAATCGATGTCACGTGCCCTTTGCTCTCGAGTACCTCGAAGGGCCCAATAAACCTCGACGATAGTTTCCCTCGCTTACCGAATCTGACAACTCCTCTCTTAGGCAACACCTTTAAGAAGACATGATCACATAACCAAACTCTAGAGGTGATGCAACCTTGACTAACTCTTTTTGTCGGATCAGGCCATGAGAAGGAGTTTTAAATTATCAGACCCACTTTCGGTGGTGTCTCGAATCAAACGGGGACACATGGTGGAGCTCTCTACCTCAGTCCGACAAATCGAATCGACTTGGCCTCAGTATAAGACCTCATAAGGTGCCATCTGTATGCTTACGATAAGCCCCATTGTTGTGGCCCGAATTCCTACCAGGGCAAGTACTCTTCCCGATACCCTTGAAATCTAGGACGCATGCTCGCAGCATGTCCTTTAAAACATATAGTCTTCCGTGACCATAAATGCAATGGATGAAGCGATGCTCATCATTTGTGCCCCCGGGGCGGCAAAACTCTTCCAAGAATTGTGTATTGAACACGGGATCTCATCCATTACGATGGTCAAATGCTCCTTGTAACTAACAATCTCTCGTGTCTCGGCTTGTAGAATTCCTCCGGTGTAAGGTCATCATACGGCTAGGAAATGTGCAACTTAGTGGCCAGAGTCCTTATGACCTACAACAGCATCATGCTCTGTGATGTTCATAGTAAGTGAATCCACCAAAGTCCATCGTGACATCGCTCCCCACTTCCACTCACTTCACCTCTAATGTTGGAGTACGATAGGCCTGCGGTGCTCGCCTTTATACATTGACATGTGAGTTCTTGTCAGAACAAAATCCCAACGTGTCTCATGTCCACGCTCGAAATCTGCGGCGAAGATCTCGATGCATCTTAGTACCCACTGGATCTGCTAGCGAAGCGATATGATGGAATACTGAGGATCTCCTCTCTCAACTCTATCAAGCGGGAACCACAACGTCCCTTGTCTTGAGACTTCCATTAGTGTGGATATGACGCTTCATCACCCGTACTGGCCAGAGTACCCGATCCCTTACTTGAACCTTTACCTCTGTCTCACCACGTCACAGACTTCGATCCACCACCTTTCCCCGTTAGGAAGGCGTAGCCACTAAACTTCCCATAACACCACAGGCACGATCATTTATCTGGCAACACATTGTCCCACAGTCTCGATCATCGCCACTCTGGGAAGCTATACTAACGATTACTCCGTGACCGGTGAGTGCATCAGCCACCACGTTTGCCTTACCGGGATGGTAATGCAAAGTGAAGTCATAATCCTCTAGATATTCCATCCATCTACGTTGCCTCATATTGAGGTCAGCATGCAAAGAGATATACTTAGGACTTTGTGGTGCAAAAATACGCCGGTACATTCCCCAGTATAGATGGTGGCTCCCAATCTTAGGGGCAAAGACAATGGCCTTGACTCCGTATCATGTATAGAGATGGTCTGCTCGTGATTCTTCATTGTCAAAGAACCATAAGCCACTACCCTCACGGATGCATCAAAAACACATCCCATTAGATCCTTGAAGCATCCTGATACATTTAGTAGTCTGTCCCCTTTCCGGGACTACCAGAATAGGAACTGAAGTAAGCCTCCGTTTCAATTCTGGAATGCCCTCTCACACGAGTCATTCCACTCAAACTTGACCTCCTTAAATTCGACTTAGTCATAGGTGCGCTAAGTAGGGAGAATCCTCGATGAACCTCCTGTAATATCCGGCTGATCCCAGCTGCGTATCTCGAAGGCAGGCTTGGCCTCCCCAGCTCATATGACCTCAACCTTCTCCAAGGTCTCTTGACCTTGAAGGCGACTGCAGCGTGTCAGGAAATCTCACCTCGATGGCCAAAATTCACACTTGGCCCAGTTTGCACAGTGATGGTCTCTCGAGAGTCCTAGAGAACGACCCTCAAATGATCTTCATGATCCTTCTCTGTCTTGGAGTAGATCAAGATATCGTCCACGAAAACTACTACAAACCGATCTAAGTAAGGGTGGAAGACCCTATGCATGAGATCCATGAATGCTGCTGGTGCATTTGTTAATCCGAAGGGCATCACTGTGAACTCGAAATGCCCATACCACGTTCTGAATGTTGTCTTAGGGATACCTGTCTCCCTAACTCTCAACTGATGGTACTCGGTGCGGAGATCTATCTTAGAGTACACACGCGCCCCTCTCAACTGATCAAACGATCATGATCCTCGGGTAAAGGATGCGATTCTTGATCGTCACCACAGTATTTGTCGGTAGTCAATGCACGGTCGAAGGTGCATCCTTTCTTAAGCGAGCGGAGAGCCCTATGGGTGAAGTGCCGGTGTAATGACCAGCATCGTCAATCCACATGTCGGACCTTGAGTTCTTATGACTCGTGCGTGGCCATCATGTGGAGTCATGGGGGGAGTGATGGGCGACGTGCAGTGTGGCTCGTGACCAAAGTCTGCATCCCTTTGGGGAGGTAATCCTGGTAACGTCCGGAAAAACATCCTCAAACTCACATACCACAGGTGGAGCTCACAATCTGCCTCGTCCTCCAGTGGGCTTACTATATTTGATGGCTATGTGCCACTAGAGTTATACACGGCCCGAGGTAAAGCATCACGCTTATCCCCCGGAAATGTAATACGAATACCATCTATTGTGTAGCGTCAACCTCTGCAGTCTGTCGATAACTGACCAGATATGCTAGTCAACCAATCCATACCGAGAATGACATCAAAGTCAGATATGTCCATAACACGAAGATCCATAGTGGTGAGATCAGAGGATCTCTAACTCTGATCTCATTATATCGATCCAGTCTCCACCCCTAATTCCTAAGGGAGAACTCACATGCAGCGGCCTTTCCAAGGATTTAACCTTTAAGCCCAGAACATTCACACAGATGCAGCAGTAAAATGAATAAGGATGCACGAATCAAAGCAATGCTCTTTGCCCGTAGGTGCGAGTAGAAGCATAATATGTCCGACGGTCCCGGTGGGCTCCGTGCAGTGTAAAGGGTGTAAACAATCACCGGGTCCACTGGATCTGACTGTGGATCCACGCGCGTTGACCCATGCCGCTCTCTGGCTATCTGTGAAACAAGCAGGTTCAGTGTAACCACTGGGGTGATCTCTGTTCCCTGGCCCCATGCTAAGGTGAAGGAACATGCATGCGGGTGTGTCCAACGATGGTAGGACTGGGGTGTCCATGACCTAGGATCCTTGCCTCTATGGGCAATCCCGTCTCACATGTCCCGGTGTGTGTGACTCTTATGTCATCGGTCTTAATTGGCTAGAATGCGTCGGCTGGCCATTTGAAGCCGTGACCTGTCACGAAAACCCTTGTGGAGCAGTCTTATTCTTTCCCAAACTCGAAGGCTGACCCTCCTTAAAACATCACCCCGGCACCTTGTCTCGGATGCTACGGGCATCATCCTATCTTCTCTCTTATGGCCCGAAAGGTACATCCTGGCCATAAAATCCATGTCTTGTAGGAGAAGTCCCCTGATCTTGCCGGATATGGACAACTTCGACCATCCTTGAACTTTCCACCTTGGCCCATATCTAGGCCACAATCATCCACGTCTGGCGCTAACTGTAAAGCTTAGCCCGTACTCGAGTCTTGTCATCGTCCCTGTTTCAACTCAAGGGAACTCTCGGGCTTTTGCATATCTAGCGGTCTTGGAAAAACATGCCATGAAATATCTAAACTCCTCATGTGTGCCTCCAAATTTCTTGAGGCTTTAACCCAGTCCCACCATACCTAGGACTCACCCTCCCAGTGGAAATGTAGCTAACTTTGATCTTTGTAACGTCGAGAAGGTAATCTCCATAGCCTCCAAACTCTCTCGACACCTTAGAGACTAATGGTCCGCCATCCTTCGGTCCCCTCACTCCCCTAAATGCTGGAGGATGATGTGCCATAAACCTGCTGGGTTATTCGGTCCCTCCTGTCCCTGGCACCGGCGTGCAATGGCGGCCGGTATGACACCCGTAACCTCCTGAGGCTGTGATAAAAGCAATTGGTGTGCCTCGTGGGTGACCCCTGCGTCCCCTTCCTTGACTTGCCTTCTACATATAGCAATTTATTTATTTATTTTTTTCCGAATCCCTAAGGTTTTAAATGCTCACCCTAGTGTTCAACATTTCCTATATACTATTCACCAAGCATATAATTCACATAATACATACCCTTGATATCATCGACAATTCATTAGGGATGCACAATGGATGCATGATCTAAACCCGTGCCCATCAAGCCCTAAGTAACTGTGTACCTAAACTTTCATGATATACTTTATTCTTGTCGGTATCAAATGTTCGGCAGAGTATTTATAAACACAAGTTACATTAATTTGTGACACGAATCAGGTGTTTTTTTAAATATTTTTCCACGGGTAACCTACAACAAGCTATATAATAGCCTCATTCACGCATACTCACGTGTCACTCAATTATCAAGCAATGACACATAACAGTACCTCTCATTCAAGACTCCGATGGTGGTGCACGCCAGTGTGACAATGATCAACTTTTAGAAACTATGTGGGAACCAAATGCCATCCACAACATATGGTTAGATTCTGAACTCAGAGAGATTTCCATAGAGTCGAAGCAGCGTATAAAGCGGACTTAGGACAAGGAAGTTATGGTCGTCAGAGTGCGTATTTTGCCGAGCTCATTCCACTGAGCGAAAGTCGGCTCTCGGCCAAAGAGAGGTCAGCTTGGCGAGGAAGAGATCAGCTCGGATATATTTGAGCACAAATTCCATCCACAGGCATGGTCAGATTCTAGACTCAGAAGCTTTCCATAGGAGTCTAAGAACACACAAACGGACAGACCATTGAAAGAAGGTTATAGTCATCAGTTGGCTATTCACAAGATGACAGGCGACATGCGAGAACCGACCTTAGGTACCTACTCTCTTTCGTCACTTTCAGACAGAATATGAGCTCAGATTGTGACTGAACGCCATATATAGATGGATTCTAGACTCAAGGTCTTTCCATAGAGTCTGAGAGCGCAAAAACGGACTCGGACCGAGAAAGTTGTAGTGCGTCAGAAGTTGTACTGGCCAGAGCTCATTCCACTGCTTGAGCTCGGCTAGAAACTTTCCCGACCAAAAGTCGTCGGCCTCACATAGCTCATCCTTGCTGAGGTTGGCTACACTGGCTCATCCTGCTGAGCTTGGCCATACCACCCAGTTCATCCGCTGAATCGACCATACGGCTCACCCCTGTGACTCGGCCACTGAGCTCATCCCGGCTTTGAGCTTGGTGGAAGGATCATTTCGTCGAGGCTTGGCTAGAGAGGTCGGCTCGCCCCCCACAGATGTCATTTCGGCCTCACATCTCATCCTGTAGGCTAGATCCACACATGGCTCATCCTGCTGGAAGCTCGATAGCCACTGACTCATCCTGTTTGAGCTCGGCCGTAGAGCTCACCATGTGACTCATCCTCGTATCAGAGTAAAGGCCATGCTTGGGCTGTAGAGGTCAGATTAAGGTGATTCGAAGCCTAATCAATCCAGGATTCTTACCCAATTAGAGATACAATTTCCTTGAAGGATGCTAGTTCAAATTCTTGCTTTTCCTAGCAGAAAATCAGCCTCAAGAACTTATCATCACATAGGGTCAAAGCGGGCACTATTCACACGACTCATCCACGGTGAGTTAAGCCACACCTGACTCATCCCACCCAAGCTTTGCGAGAATAGGTCGGCTCATCCCGAGAAGGCTGGGCGGAAGAGGGTGGCTACGCTTGAGAGGTCAGCTGGCTGAAGAGCTCGGCCACGCGGCTCACACTCTTAGGCCGCAGCTCAGGCTAAAGGTCCATATCTTAAATTTGTGGGACCCGATTTAGTGATTCAAAAGCCTACATCAAGCTCACTGATGGGGCTACAATATACCAGAAGGAAACAGGGCCAAATTCCTTTACTTCCAACCAAAAATCAGTCTTAAGGATTCAGCTAATACATAGGATCGAAATGGCGACTTCCTATGGTTCGAGCGCAATAAACATCCCCTCAAGGCAGGAACATTGCTTATAAGATTGTATTAAACATATAATCTGAGTTTTAATTACAATTTGTTACATCAAAAGTACAAAAATTTTGACAACAGGTTAGGTTTAAACTAAAAACTTGGTTTTCTACCACAGAAATTTTAAAAATGCACAATAAGTCATCTTAGATCTTCCTCTCAACTAAGACTTCATGAAGTGGCTTCTCTTGGTGTGCCTTCGGTACCTGAAAATATTTTTCCGACAACAGGGTGAGCTATGCCCAGTAGAGAAACTCTCCTACAAAGGCTACTCCCCACGTAAGTGCACATGCAATGGCATAATCCATAAAATCATTCACACACGTTCATATAAAATATGCATATCTCTATATGAATGTCTATGTGATTAATGCCCAAAAAGTGCTATTTTGAACCCTATTTATTATAGGTTTTGAGTGCTTTTTGTGTACTAATCATTCTAATTAACCCGATTTGCACATTAAGGTCCCTACTATTCTACGATCGCATTTTGTGGCAAATTTTGCGATTTTTGCGAGCTAATTCACATGACATTGTTGAGTCGATCCAAGCACGAAGAATTCGAGTCAAACTCATCGTTGCAGATTAGATCCAAGAAGGAAAGAAGAGTAAAAAGTGAAGAAAAATGGAGCATTGCGAAATTTGGTTCTGCAGCAACATTCCTGACTCGACCTTGTACATCCTGCAGCTTGTTCTCTGCGTTTCAGCTTTTGTTTTGTTACAATTTTTAGTTTCTTCCCATTTTGTCCTTGTAATAGCTTTTAGTTTGAGTTTTTGGTAATTTCATATACTGCTTGAGCACCTATAGAAGCGGTCATGCAAACTTGCAATCCCACTTCCCTTGGCAATAAAGAGAAATGACGAGTTTCCCAACTACTTCATTTTTCTCCATTTTATTTCATTTTCTTTCCCACTTTCTCTCTTTGTAAACACTCCTCACGAGGATGACAACTCGGGGAGGATGGTTAACTAGACCTCTTCCTCCTTGAAGAAGAGAGACTCTTTGAAGCGACAGTTTTAAGGTAAACTTTTGGTTCCCCTGTTTTTCCAGATTTTGACATTTTGGTTCCCAAATTTGCAACTCTAGGTTTAAAGCTTTTTGATGTGCTGTCTTTGGCTAATACTTGGCAGACTTTTAGGGTTCGGTGTATTCTTAGCTTTAGATATGGCAGTATCCGTGGATTGCCATTCTGAATATGAGTAGGTTAAGGGGTTATATTTTCAGCGTAGATGCATATCGTTGATCAATACTAGGTAATCTTTAGGTTTCAATGGATGCTTGTTATTAGATCCAGCCCCGAGGTTCATTGGTTGCCCACTTTCTGAATCATTTAGTAGGATGGAGTCGGTGATAGATTTTCATGTAGGAACCATAAATGCTAAATAAATTGCTTTATCAAAAGGAAAATTATTAAAGGTTTGGGTTTAAAGCCATATGAAGGTCGGTTTAAGGAAATGACTATGTCATCCTCCGTAGCAGGGAAAAGACAGGGACATGGTGGTTGCCTTAAAACCCTAAACCAGTGCTTGGAAACACTTCAAGAGTTCTATTTTACATTTTTTTCTTATTTTTAGTTTCAGCCTATGAGCAAACAATCCCTGTTTTTACCAAATCCACAAAAATCCAAATTGAAATTCTGATTTTGAATATCACTTTAATAAGTCATTTAATGTGAAGAAACCCATCCGTGTTGACCCTAGAGCAGCTATCTTCGCCGGTAAGCTTTGCTACGGTGAGAGGAATTTAGGATCTAATTTTGTTGATTTCGGATCACTCTACTTTAGCCTGTGAAGATCAAATGCGCCGTTCACGCAGGATGATTGCCTAAGTCGCGAATGATGACACCACGGTGAACACTTGTGATCCTCGTCCACAAGTTTTGGTGAACCCTTTCTTGTATATATATCTTTTTAGTGTTTTTCGGTGTGTTTAATTTTGTTTCATTTTATTTTGTTTTAGCTAACTTTGCCCTTTTTGGTAGAGTTGTTTTCCTTGTTTGATGTTTGCTTTGTTCTTGTTGCAGGGGTTCGTGTTCTAGTGGGATAGAGTTTCTCAATCAAGGTTGAATTTGAACCCAATGGAAGAGGGACAATACGGTCAGCATGTGGCGGGGTAACCACCAGTGCATATAGGTCGTGAGGACTATAAGAAACCCGATGGATGGAGTTCACCATGCGGTAGTGCTTACAACCATAGTTGGGAATCCACACCGATTCCTCATGAAACCGGGAACTCCTGATATACCTCACGAACCTCCATTTTATGCCTCGACTCCTCAGTCACCTCAGCCACCACAGTCAATCCTCCATTTGAACAAGCCATTTTGGACCTTACCCGGATAGTGGATGACTTTGTGTGATGAAGGGTTAATGCCCATTTAGGTCGAGGGTATCCTTTGTGGAAGACAATTTGAACAAAGAAATTAGATAAATTTGAAAAATGACTTTGAAACATAAATGGGACAGCTTGCAAGACTCCGTGAAAACCTCATCGATCGACAATGTCCACACCGGAGGAAGAGTCCCAGTGACACCATGGTAGAGGGAAGCCCCGGTGTCAGCAACAACCACACTTCTAGGGGCTTATAAGAGGATTTTCATTGAATTGTATGCGAAGGGTTGTCTGGATCCTCAGGATACGTGTGTTGTTTTGCAAGGAGAAGAAAGAAGAAATCCTTCCCTTTATAACTAAGGAGAATGACGTTAGAAGAAGCCAAAAACATGATCAAACCATTTCTACAATTGAATCCAATGCCAATGCGAGCCACCCTCTGACCTTGATGAAGTACTCTATCTGAGACAATGTATATCAATCGTACTTGGCCTGAATTCACAGAAGCACTGCTCCCAAGTGAGTCCATCCCATATCTGCACAGTACAATACTTGAAAGTTAGTGGCCTTTGTTCGGACTTTGCCTACCTCAGAAGATGCCAGTGCACATCTGCTTGTGGCATAGTGGATGGTTCGGGTGCCGGTTCGGATGTAGAGCACCCGAGCCTCGGCATTTCTAAGCTCCACCGAGTTCTACTTGGCCTCCAAAGGCTTAAGGAAATTAGTTTTGGGAAACCGCAGTCTCCTTTTTGGTACACAATTTTCTTGTTTTATTTTATTTTATTTTATTTTATTTGGATTTCCTATAATTTTTCTTCTTAGATTTTCTCTCTAATTTTAAGTTAATATTTTTCTAGTTTGTTTTTCACTTTGCGAATTTTCTTGAATTTTCTTGTAGTAATTTTCAGGTTTGAGTGAAAATTTTGAAACCGAAGATCAGAGAGAAAAGCGAGAATAAGCGATTAGCATCGAGGACAATTTAAGCTATGGCGAAAATTTACCGCTAGAATAACGAAAATTTATAATATGTGAAATTCGCAAAGAATAACGAAAATTTATTATGTATTAAAATTTCGCTACATAGCGAAATTTCGGTATATAAAGGAAATTTCGATTCTGTAGTACACCCAGCTATTCATCACTATTCACTACTTGTGAAATTTGATTTTAGTGCCTTGTGCACTATTTTGTCTTTTATTATATTATTGTTATTATTTTATATATATAATAAAAAAAAATTAATTTTTATTTTTCTTTTTATAAATTTTTTTTAATTTATTTTTATTAATTATTTTATTTTATTAAAAAAATTATGATTATAAGCGAAATTTTAGCTATGTGTAAAATTTTCGCTACATAGCGAATTTTATATCTTCATGAATTTTCGCTATGTAGCGAAAATTTTCGCTACTCTCCCTTGTTTTGCCTCCTGATTTTGTTTCATCCATAACTTTTTCATCCGAACTCCATTTGAGGCGTTTTTGGTATTGTTGGAAAGCTTAGAGAGTGTAGAATCCAAAAATAGCCAGAAAGTTTGAAATTTTTATAAAGGTGAAATTTTCAAAATGCTCAAGCGGTCGCACTTCTCTCTTTTCTTCTTCTAACTTGTTCATTTTGAACCCCCAGCGGAGTGAATAAGTGTCGATGGAAACTTACTTGAAGTCTCTGTCAACAACGATCACATCTCATCAAGGAGGATGTACTTTCTTCTAATTTCAATCAGGAAGGCCCATTCACGGACAATGAGAAATTTAGTTGGGGGGAGAGTTAATGAAGGAAGTGGCTTTATATGTTTTGTTACTATTTTGAGCAAAAGCCTATTTTGCTTGATATTCGATGAAACTATTGGTTTCTTTTGACGTATACTAACCATCTTATTTTGTTCAGCGCACCCATTTTTTTGTGTTTTATAACACAGTAGTTTGAAATATTGGCTTTGTCAGTTCTATTGATGTTAAGATTGGTTCCCATGCCTAGTTGAGTGGATGTCAGTTGAACTCTTGTTGCTGACCCTTTTTCTTCCACCTTTAGCTAACCACACCTTTGTGCACATCGGGTTTCTTGATAGCAGAAAAAGCGCCCTGTATCATTATGACCAACCTCACCTAGTTTACCGTTGACCGCCTTTAATAAGTTAAGGACCCATGAATAGAAGACCCAGTGTAATGTTCAAAATAAAAAAGAAGTGAAAAGAAAAAGAAAAAGAAAAGAAAAGAAAGAAAATTGCAGCGCTTTTGCCTTGAAACTTCGAGCATGGTGCGAGGGGGGTTTAGCATAGAAGAAGCCTTTAAGCCCAGTGCCTAAGCAGGTTGGGGGCCCTGAGCTTAGTGCTCGCTACACGGGAGGTGGATGGGTGAGGAGTTTAGCGAGGTTGGCCAGGTGTTGGAGTTTGAAATCATTCGAAGTCAGGGTTGAAACTGAAGAGTTTGTGGTCGAAGATCCTTACTTGACTTGGTGCCCACTAGCCTTAATTGGTTAGGGTCATCGGTAGATCCAGTTACATGGACTTTGATGGGGTCGATTCACCGGTGTGCACCCCTACAACACAAAGAGTTGTGGAATAAAGGTAAGGTCACGATCTATTTGGGTCGGTTAGTATGCTGGGTTGTGTGATAGCACAGTTGGGAGAGTGCGGTTGCGGGTTTATTGTTGAAATTTATCAAACAAACACTTAGGTTTGGTGGAAGTCTTTGGTTGATTGTGAGAGGGAGGCTCTTCATCCTCAATTTTGTATGGCATTCATTATCTCGAGATAGTTATTGGGCAAGGCTTTGATGATTCTTACTTAGGATTAGGCATTACCCATTCACAACCTTTTTGAAATACCATTTTGTTATTTTTTTGTATGCTCTTTCTTTCTTTCTTTCTTTCATTGCTAAGGGACTAGCAATGTCTAGGTTAGGGGGTGTGATTAGTGCCCAAAAAGTGCTATTTTGAACCCTATTTATTATAGGTTTTGAGTGCTTTTTATTGTACTAATCATTCTAGTCTTTCCGTTGCACATTAAGGTCCACTACTATTCCTCACGATCGCATTTTGTGGAAAATTTGCCAGTTTTCTGCGGGCTAGTATGCAAATTGTTGGTCGATCAAGCCTGAAGAATTAGGGATCAAACTTATCGTTCTGAGATCATATCCCGAATTTGAAAGAAGAAGCGAAAAGTGAAAAATGGAGCATTGCGAAATTTTGGTTCCTGCCGTATTTATTCCACGACTCGATTATCTTCATCCATGCGGCCCACTGTTTTCCTGCATTTCATACTTTGTTGTTGTTACAATTTTTGTTTCTTCCCATTTGTCCTTGTAATAGCTTTTTAGTTTCAGTTTTGGTAATTTCTGTGAGGCACCTATGTAAAGCCTCAGTACGTACAAACTTGATCACTTCCACTTTGGCAATGCGGAGAGCGGGCAACGGTTTCCACATTAGCCATTTTCCTCCGTTTTCTTTCATTTCTTTCCCCTTTCGGCTGCAAACACTCCTCTGAGGATGACAAGCTCGAAGGATGGTTAATTTGAACCTCTTCCTCCTTGAAAAGGAGGGCTACTGGGCAACGGTTTTAAGGTAAACTTTCGATTCCCCTGTTTTTCACACATCAGGGTTTGACATTTTGGTTCCCAAATTTGCAACTCTAGGTTTAAAGCTTTTGGATGTACTTTCTTTGGCCAATACTTGGCAAGCTTTTAGGGTTCAATGTATTCTTAGCTTTAGATACACTGATATCCATTAGTTTCATTTACGAGAGCCACTTGGAAGTGAGTTAAGGGGTTATATTTTCCTTTGTAGATGCATCCTCATTGATCAATCTTGGTAATCTTTTGAGTTTGGTGGATGCTTATTATTAGATCCTTGAGATTCATTAGTTTGCCCTTCTGAATCATTGTCGGGATGGGTGGTGATAGATTTTCTTGTAGGAACCATAAATGCTAAATAAATGTTTTATCAAAAGGAAAATTATTAGGGTTTAGGTTTAAAGCCAAATGAAGGTCGGTTTGAGGAAATGACATATGTCATCCTCCCCATGAAGGAAAAGACCCAGGGACATGGTGGTTGCCTTAAAACCACTAAACCCGGTGGCCCGACACTTGAGGTTGTTACGAATTTTTTCTTATTTTAGTTTGACTATGAGCAATGATCCCTGTTTTTACGAATCCACAAAATCAATTGAAATTCACGATTTTGAATAATATCGTGTAAAGTCATTTGTATGAAGAAAACCCATCCCTGTGTTCGACCCTAGAACCGCTATACTATAGTAGCATTGCTACGACAGTAGGAGGAATTTAGAATACAAATTTTGTTGATTTCGGATCACCCTACTGTGGCACAAATCACTATGTCATGCCCAGTCCTCACTGACTCCTCATACATGCAATTTGCCATGTATGAAAACTAGTTTCAAAACAAAAGCTTTTGTTTTGAAACTAGTGAACAACCTACGATGTTAGACAACCCTCTCTGAATATTTTTACACACTTGGATAGCCCTCGAGAATAGTAAACCAGCTTTATGGACAACCTCAGAGATATCGAACCCTTTGGACCATCTCGAGAACCCCCTTGTTGGGCCCTCGGATAGAGTTCATTGGACAAACCTTTGATATAATTTATTAGACAGCCCTTGAATCAATTTGCTAGACAACCCTCAGAATACGATTTTATTCATGCACTCTTTTAGATTCACGCGATGACCCAGTGCACATGCAGTAATAATATCAGCACATAATATCTCATATTACATGCATGATCTGGAAACTACATCACGTACCTAAAGCCTACATCTACTTCACACAACATCATGTTAATATATATAACAAGCATGCATATAATAACATCATTTCTCTAAATACGCATGTTATTCAAACAAGCAATAACACTAAGCTAGATTTTAAATCTCCAAACTTCGAGAAAACCGGCATGCACAGTACACAGCGAGATCATCTGCTCAGATCCAAACTACAATACAACAATCGGTTCTAGAACTCTGATTCTGGAAACTACAGAACCAGAAATGGTCCAAACTTGACAGCAATTTCTCCGAAATTATTACTTTAAACGACCCACTACTCAGGCTAGCCTTCATGGCCATTTCATGGCTCTTAAACAAGACTAACCCGGAGTAGGAGAACCACTACCTCTTGAAGTGCGAATCCAGTTCACTTCTTTATGACTCCTATGTTTGATGTCAGAGCTGGTAGGTTCTCTTTCCTTTCCGTTTTCTTTCTTCTTTCTTTATTTTTCTTTTTCTCTTTTCTTCTCCTCTTTTCTTTTTCCCTTTTTCTCTCATCTTCCACCGAACAAATTGCTTTAGGTGGAGATATACCTGATGCAGAACACCTCTTCCTTCTCTCCTCATGACACATAGCATTCCACATGTCATTCATGCCCACTTTCCCACCACTATCCTCTCATGCAAGATAGAAGTGTGACACTTAGCTTCCACCCAAGTGCCAAGTGTCCTCTCCTCAAGTGCCACATGGCATGCATCTTCATGCCACATGTCACCCTCTCATTCGTCCGTTAGTCTCGAAATACGTGCAATTCCAACCTTCTCGAAATTCGACAAAATTTGACTATGTACCTAGATTTTGCGAGATGAACTCAATAGTATGACTGTATTAGTCATCTGAGATCTGAAGAAATTCCGGGTTGCAACCCATATACATCATTTACTTTAGCAGGTCTCATTCTTGCATCATCTATTTTTATCCCGATGTTACCACCGGGCAATTCTCAGGCCCTCATAATACAACTAACCTACTCACCGATTGCTTGATCATGGCCACCTTATTGTCGGATAGCCTGGAATGGACATGTGACTGAATGCGGCTTAGGGTCCCAATACCCGGCGCCTCACCCTGCCGGATTTAGAGGGGCGGAACTCACCAGTCGAGGCGGCAGGCGAACAGGGGATCGTACCGTAATCCTTAGTGGTCAACCAGTTAAAACCCGGTCATCAACGTCATTACTAGGTAGAACGGCGTCCTTCCTCATCACCTTAGTCGCGAGCAATAGACCACCATTATACGCCTTTTTCCTACCTTCACACGAATTCCGGAACCATAAATTTGAGCTGATAGAGCAGGTTTCTTATAATCTGGGTCGGGTTTTGGAGCATTTAGTCTGACGCTGAGGATGGCAAATCCGCTCCAATGATGTCACTTCATGTGACTGATATAGGAAGCCAGCGTGGCTCACTCAGTGTGGTCGTGTCGACGATAATTCAGCTTTCCATTTCGAGAGGCAGCTGTATCACCTTTAGGAAGGAGCAGTCTATAGGGTCAAATCCCCGAGGTGGCCCATGTATGACCACAGACAGTTTACACCCTTATTGTCCTACATAAATTTTTTTCATGCACCAAAGATCACTCTTAAGCAAACTATATGGTAGCTCAATGTTTCTTAGACAATCCAACACCAATGATGATAGGCATGATAGCTCAAGTAATACATCCACAAAGATATCAAACCATAATCATAAGCACATTCACATCAGAGGTCAAGAATTGTATTGTTTACATTATATGAATTATCTGTTTATTTAAATGTTCTGAATTGAAAATCCTTAGGATTCCTGAATCGAAGTTTAGTTGGAATTGATATCACAACTGACATTTCACATAATCTAGATTCTAATATGTTGGAAAGATGATTGAAAAGAAAAATGTCCTTAAATCACTAAAAATTGTTTGAGGACAAACAATGAGTCTTTTATTTTCTTGGTGACAAGCAACACTTTAAGTTTAGGGGAGTTTGATGAGTGTGAAGCTCATCTGTTTTTAAGTCCATTTTTCATGTATATTTGAGGCTTAAAAGTTCAATTTAATGATAACTTAAGGAATCTACACCCAGATTGGTTTTTTGTAGGGATTTAACGCAAAAGAAGCAAAATTAGTAAGAGAAGCGGCAAAAATAGCTAAGGTAGGAAATGCTGAATGTCATGACAAATTTCACCATTGTCGCGAGAAAGTTCAAGGCAAGTAGTAAAATGAATGTCGCAAAAATCAGGGCCCTGTTGCGACAAAGATTGAGAAGAATCCTTAAGGAAGCAGTAGAAACCTTGCCACAACATTTCCCAGCTTTGTGGACACAGTTAAGGCATAAGACATCTGAAAGAATGTCGCGGACATTTCACAGCTTTGTCGCGACATATTATGTGACGAAGGTAGAAAACGTTTGTTGTGACATTTCACAATTTTTTCGCGATAAAGAACAAGGCAAATGGCGATAGACGTTTGTCACGACAATTGAAAACTATGTCATGACAAATGTTGAGAAGAATCTTTGAAGAAACACTGGAAGAATGTCATGACAGAGAATGGATTGTCACGACAAAACAAAGGACAGAAGGAAGAAAGAATGTCACGACATTGAAAAGTTTGTCGCGATAGACCCTCTAGAGATCCAGAAGTGACATCGCGAGTAAGAAGAATATTCTGACATTTGAAAGTTTGTCGTGACAATTATAGCTATGACCGACATTACCTTATGTGCATTCTGATTTTTATCAACGTGAAACGAAGGCAAAGAAAGTTTGTCATGACAATCATCAAAGAAGAATGTTAAGCTACATTATTGCGGAAGCTTGCAACAAAAGCTGAAGACATAGGAGTTGCATATATTTTGCGACATTTCACAACTTTGTCACGAAAAAACACTTTTGTAAAGAAACATCAACAATTGTCGTGACAAAGCAACATCAAAGCCTGACGACAAAGAAGGACTTTCCAATGTCGCGACACTACCCTGATTGTTAGCATTAATGTACCTGGTTGACACCGAAACCCGCAAGTCTGCACAGAATTAAGCCCGACATTTATGAGGCCTATAAATAAATAGAAAGAGATAGGGCATAAAAGGAGGATCAATATACATCATCGAGGGTAGCATCTTCAAAGGAGAACAGTGGTAGAGACTGAGTTTTTGTACATATATTTATTTTTCTTCTTTTATTTTATTTTTCATTTTCATCTTTGAGGATTAGAATAGTTGATTTGAGCTGAAATATTGAGTTGGGATCTTTGTATATCAAGCTTTATTTTTGTTTGAACTTGAGTGGAATATGGAATTATTTATGAAACCCATTTTATTCAGTTTTGATTACAGTTTTAATGAATTTGTTTGATCAACTAGTCATTGTTACTTGTGTTCCAGTTATGGAAGGCTAAGCTCCCTCTATGAAGGGATTAGTCTTTGGTTATCTATTTTGTAGTAGTTAAAATGAATGTTGTGGATTAAATATTGGGTTGATCTAATTTATGCTTGTTCTTGTTGTTAGAGCGTTCAAGTTTTAGTAGTATACCCACAAAGGAGAATTTGTATCATGCTCAGATTTCTAGGACCTCCCGAGTGACCACCAGAGAAGTGAGTTCATAAAGGTAAAGCGAATGAGGCTTAGGGTATGCTAGATTGATATATTGAGAACTAATGCACTCTAAATATCATTGTGATGAATCACAGGGGATGTTCTAACCTCTGACTTCAAGGTTCCCTTTTGGGTGATAGCAGAAGTGTGTTCCCGAGGTATAAGGACCATTGGTTGATTTGTTAGTTTAATACTTATCTCAGTTTGGTAGAAAGTTTGTGCTCTTGTAAGACGGGAGTGATTATTCTAACCAAATTGGTGAGTGAAATGCCATTTATTTTGAAGAAGGCTTGTGTTGTCTTGTGTATGGGAGCAAGCTGACTTAAGTCCTAAGAAATGGTTGTGAAGTATTGGTTTAAGAAAAACAACCAAATCTTAGGAGGATCAAATCATAAAAGTAGATGTTTGTACACATTGACCTTGTTTAGGAATATGGTGTTCTAAATAGTGAAATGTATAGTGTCAAGAGGCATTCCAAGGCTATACTATTATGCTCTGGGATAAATCCAGAATTCTCTCCCATGATTACATTGTTTTTTTAACCATATGCAAATTTTATAATCATAACACTGATCCCACACCCAATGTTATTAAATCTCAGTGAAACCTTTAATCCATTTAGATTTCATTATCTTCTTTATTAAAGAAAAATTGAGAAAAACACTTTTATTTCGATTATACTAGTTAATCACACTCACTAAACTGTTGATTCAAATAGTGATGAGCTTGAGTAGTGATGGTACTTGATCTTTAAATTTTTCTCATCAATCCTTATGGGGAATGATATCTAAATTATAATCCGCCTATTCCTTGTTGACTGTGCATTTGCAGCCAGTTTAGACCAAATTGAATTTCAAATATATTATTATGGACAAGCCATTGAGAAAACGTATATGATCAAAACAAGTTTTTGGCATTGTTGCTGGAGATTCTAAACAAGTCTCTAGTGGCAATGTTCCATCAATATTAATAACAATTTTGGTCTATATAAGAAACAATACCAACAATGAAAGAATAAAGCTTCTTCATGATCTTGTAAGGATGATGAAAATCAAGCAAGTTTGGAGGAATTATTAGATATAGGAGAGATGTAATGAACTAAGTTTGGGGGAATCTTGAGGGATTTAAATATGGAAAATTCAGTATGCTTAAGGATGAAAAGAACACTAGAAAGAATTATGTTTATGTTTTGGGTAAACACAAACAGAAAATGTCATATTCAACTACCCTTTACCGCTATACATTATAAGCTATATAAAGACCAACTTGATCCTAAGAGTTGTGGACTGTTTATATTAGTAGAGAGTGATTGATAGGCGTATTTAATACCTGTTTAATTGTCATTAATCTCCTATCATATACGTGTTCTTAATGTGACTTTGAAGGTTTTAATGCTTTTTTCCCTCATATTTTAATGAAGGGCGATTCCGGAGCTAATGGACCGAATTCAAAACCAAAACGAAGCAAAAAGGTAGATTAAAGACAAATTCAGAAAATTAAAGCCATGTCGCGATGTTACCCACCACGTTGTGACATGGCAAAAGGCGCATTTAAAGAAGTAGCCCATGTTGCGACATCGTCCACCACCGTTGCGACGTGGTTGAGACCGCTTAACACCGACTTCAAGCTCATGTCACGATGTGACTCGTGCACGCGAACGTTATGATGTTGTTGGCATTTTTCAACCAGTAACTTTCTATTTTAAGTCCCGATTTTGGTATAAAAAAGGAGAGGTGTGAAAACCCGAAAACATGGAAAACGATTGATTATCGTCGCAGTATAGACAGTCACCCTAGAATGTTCTCTAGATCTTGGATAGCCATTATTTATTTTCACCACATTGAGTTTGCCTGCGAAACACAGGTACCTGTTGTCAAATTCGTCCAGTCGAGATGAGTCGAAATTTCACGTTTTTCGAGGCGTGTGGACAAATTATCGCATGACACATGGCATGGTGGCCGTGTGCCATGTGGAACTTGCATGGGAGACACTTGGCACATGGGTGGGCCAAGTTTCATCTCTAGTGTGCAAGAAGAGTTGGGTGGGGGCCAAATAAAGCCACCCTCATGCATGAAACATGAAAGTTGTTAGAGTATGGCATGGAGAACACTTGGTCTAGAGTTGACCAGAGTGTCGAACAAATTGGTGGGTGTCCTCACCTAAAGTCCGAGCCAACTTGGTTTTGGAGAGGGATTATCGAACAGTTCGTAGACAAGAGGAGAAGAAAGAAAAGAGAGAAAGAAAGAAAGAAAAGAAAGGAAGGAAGAAAGGAAGATGAAGAGGAAAAGCTACAAGACCTCCATTGTTGCAAGGTTGAAGGATCAAGGACTTGATCCCACACCCTACAAGAGGTAGGGACTTTGCCTATTTGGTTATTTTCCTTGCTTGGAGCCATGGAAATGGCATTGGTTGAGTTTGGTTGTGACCCTCAATAGAGGAGATGATGAGAATCAAAGCATAAAGGCGATCCATGTTTCTCCCTAGCATCAATGACAATGCATACAAATGAATTTTCCCGGTGAGTCTGGACTGGTTTAAGTCCTTTGGGTCATGACCATGAGCTTGGTAAAGTTTAAAGAAGGTAAATCACGAACCCGGAAGTCGACTTGTAGAGACCAGTGATCGGATTAGCTCAGATCGCTCTAGTATTTGGCTTGGATGGAAGACCTCGACCAGTTGCTTAGAGAGGCAAGAACACCGGGTATGTGAGGATGCCCATGATCGGTGATGGAAGGTCTGATATGAGCAGCCACGGAAATAACGGATAAATTAAAGAGTTCTTTTAAGAACCAAAGAGAAATTTAAACTCTCAATTTTATAAATGCTTAAAACTTGTGGAATATAGGTATAACAAGCCTTTAAATAGGCCCAAAATTATGAAGAATAGAAACTAAATATTCGGCCACAAGGAAAGTAAATATTTGGCCCAAAACAATAAAGGAAACTAACATACTTTTTTCTAAAGTAACACACTAAAAAATCAACAATCTGGAATAAATCAACAGCAAATCAGCACCAAATCAGGAACAAATCATAACCAAATCAGCTCCAAATTAGCAGTAAATCGACACCAAATCTGTAGCAAATCAGCTCCAAAATAGCAGCAAATCAAGAAGTCAAAAAAAGTCCGGATTTAATTTGATGACGTGGACCATCTTTGTTTCCTTTTTGGAGTTGAACACATGAGCTTCTTCCACGTAGGCATCTCGGATTAAAACATGAAGGGCTTTTTTTTAATCTCTTAGCCTTGGCTCATGTCATAGGACCCAGTGGGACTTCAAGCCGGTCCACACTCACTGGGCAAATCTAGCTTGTATGCAATGTCATTGATGAGCTTGAGGACTTGAAAAGGACCATCACCCCTAGGGAGAAACATGAATCGCCTTTGTGTTTTGATTCTCATCATTGATACCAAATGATACGAACCCCGCTAACTTGTGAGGAGACCCGTGATCGGATTAGCTCGGAAGAACCGCTCTAGTATTTGGTTTGGATGGAAGACCTTGACCCGTTTCTTATAGAGAAGCAAGAACCTTGGTATGTGAGGAACCACAATCGGTGATGGAGATCCGTTGATAAGTCTTGATGAATGCCACTGGATCTTAGATGAGTCGAAGAGTTCTTTTAAGAACCAAAGAGAAATTTAAACTCTCAATTTTATAAATGCTTAAAACTTGTAAAATGCAGGGATAACAAGCCTTTAAATAGGCCCAAAATTATGAAGAATATAAACTAAATATTCGGCCACAAGGAAAGTAAATATTTGGCCCAAAACAATAAAGGAAACTAACATACTTTTTCCTAAAGTAACACACTAAAAAAAAGGAAACTAGATAATTCTAGGATAAGGCTTGGGAATCAAATCAACCATAATCTGGAATAAATCAACAGCAAATCAGCACCAAATATGCACAAAATCAGAACCAAATCCAGCTCAAAATAATGACAAATCGACACCGTCACACAAATAATCGGCTCGAAATAGCAACAAATCAAAAATCGAAAACACATGGCTCTTGATCGAGTCAATTTAATTTATTGACATGGACCATCTTTGTTTCCTTTTTGGGAGTTGAACACCACAAACTTCTTCCATTAGGCATCTCGAGTTAAAACATGAAGGGCTTTTTTTGAATCTACCAGCCTGGCTCAATGTCATAAGGACCCGGGTGAGACTTCAAGGCGGGTCCCACTCACCTAGAGCAAAATCCTGGCTTGTATGCATTGTCATTGATGAGCTCGAGGACCTGAAAAGGACCATCGCCCCTAAGGAGAAACATGGATTGCCTCTGTGCTTTGATTCTCATCAGAAGCCCTTCATGTTTTAATCCGAGATGCCCACGTGGAAGAAGCTCGTGTGTTCAACTCCAAAAAAGAAACAAAGATGGTCCACGTCATCAAATTAAATCTGGACTTGGACCAAGAGCCAAGGTGTTTTTGACTTGTTGATTTCTTTGCTATTTGGGTGATTTGCTTCAGATTTAGTGTTGATTTCCTGCTATTTTGGGTGATTTAGTTCTGATTTATTTCTGATTTGCTGCTATTTTGGAGCTTATTTGGAGTGCGATTCTTCATTGATTTATTCAGATTGTGGGTTGATTGATTCCAAGCCTTATCTATAATTATCTGATTTCCTTTTTTTGAGTATGTGCACTAGGAAAAAGCTATATTAGATTCGTTATTATTTTAGCCAAATATTTACTCGCTAACTTGACGAATATTTGATTTCTATTCTTCGCAATTTTGGACCTATTAAAAATGACCCTTCATTCTACAAAGTTTTAGCATTGATGAGGATTTAGAACTATAACTGAGACTAACTACAAAAAACTCTTTGAACTTATCGGTATTACATTAATGAATTCATCAATATATCAATCGGATCTCCCAGCTCGCAGGTAGCTCATACCAGGATGCTAACTCTCAACAGCAGTTGAGTCTTCCATCCAGAAGCCAAAATGCTAGATGGACTAACCTGACTAATCGATCATATCTCTCCTGAAGACCAGTGAAGATTAGCATCATTATTATCGACAACAAGTTCTATTTTTTGGTTGCCTATCTTTCACGTTTTTCTTTTCTTCTTGTAGAGCAATTTGATCACCACTTCCATCAATTCCTTCTAAATTTCATTCAATTCCCCATTTTAGTCACAACCTAATATCTACTCCATCCCAAGTTTGATTTTCATCATTCTTGATCAGATATAACTTTTGTTTGTTTCCTTTTTTTTGAATAGTCCATTCCAGGTTAACCAAAAAAAAAAAAATTTCCTGGAAGTTTATTACCATTCTAGTTGCTAGCAATCCAATCCCCACCATAGTATAAAAAAATAAAAAAAGAAAGCATGAATATTGGTTAATGCCGCCAACCTATCCTTTGATAGGTTTTTGATTAAATTTTGCAGAAAAATCTAATTTGTTTGATTAGTTCCAAAAGAGATAGAAGAGAAATTATGAGTGGAAAAAGGCAAGAGTGGTTAGATTATTAGAGTTAGAAAAAGGAAAATATATTATGTGGCTCTGTGGCTAGGTGAATCATTCTTCAGTGAAAACGTGAAGCCCAGTGATTTGTGAGGTCCTACTTTTTCTAACCTTGTTTTTGCGACACTATGTCAAACAACAATGCATACGAAGGTGTAGCGGAGGAGTTGACATGAAAGGTCATTATGTTTGCCTTGTAATTAGCGAAGTCTGAAAAGTGTTTAAGAAGCAGATTGGAACAATTCCATGAGGTGGAGCAAAAGCGAGGTGGAAGAAAGAAGAAGAGTATGACGGAGGAGGTTTTGAGGGTGAGATTGATCTTGATTCGGTTGTTAGTGATAGGAGGTATGAGGGGAGACTTAGAGAAACTAGGAATTGGGGAAGTAATAATTTGGGAAACATTAAGATGAAAATTCCATCTTTCCAAGGAAAGAATTAACCCGAGGCATATCTTGAGTGGGAGAGAAAGGTGGAGTTGGTTTTTGATTGTCACAATTATTCCGAAAATAAGAAGGTGAAGCTTGCTGCGATAGGGTTCTCGAACTATCTAACATGATGTGGTAGGACTAATTAGTTTTTTAATATGAGACGGAATAGGGAGCCGACCAGTGGAAACAGGAAGAGATGAAGGGTGATGCAAAAGAAGTTGTTTCAACTTACTATTCGCAAGGGGTTGTACAACAACCTTGTAAGAGCGGGGCCAAGGCAATGCGTAGTGTAAGGAGTATTATAAGGAGATGGAGGTTGCAATGGCCTGGCGAATATTGAAGAGAGATCGAGAGGGCTACAATGGCGAGGTTTTACGGTGGGTTCATGAAATTCATAATGTGTGGTAGATTGCAACATTATGTGGAGTTAGAAAGGATATGATGCATATAGCCATCGAGATTGAGAATCAAGTCGAGAGAAGGCGATGTGACAGCGTTTGCACTGGTCTAAAGTTCATCTGCTTTAAATCGAATCGATGGAGCGGGAAGAGAAATACCCTGAAGCCCGAGGCCTAAAGCGAGACTTCAAACAAGAGGGGGACCGACAAGGATATCAAGGTAAACCTGATTCTTTCACTACTCAGAATCATGATATTATGTGTTTTAAATGCCAAGGCAGCAATCATATAGCAAGCCAATGTCCAAACAAAAGAGTCATGGTGATGCGGGACAATGGTGAGATTGAAACAGACAGTGAGTCGGGTTGTGATTCTATGCCATCCTTAGAGAGGATCTTAGATGATGTAGGAAATACGTTGTCAAGGGAGGAGCCTAATGGTGGCGAGAAGACCTTAAGTGTCTGTCCCAGGAAGATAGCCAGAGATGCAACGTCCGCATTTTTTACGGTGGATTGCCACGTCAAAACAAAGATTGTACTTAGTGTGATCATTGATGGGGGAAGTTGCACTAATGTCGCTAGCACAACCATGGTGGAGAAACTAGGAATGCAAACAAGTAAGCATCCTCGACCTTATAAATTACAATGGTTGAATGATAGTGGAGAGGTAAGGGTGAATAAACAAGTGTTAATCTCTTTTAGCATTGAGAAATATGAAGATGAAGTTTTGTGTGATGTAGTTCCAATGCAAACCGAGCACTTGTTAGGAAGACCATGTCAATTTGATAGGAAAGTTAAGCATGACGGCTTCACCAATAAGTACTCGTTTGTGCACAACCAACGGACCGTCCTCTTTTCCTTTGACACCAAGTCAGGATTTATGAAGATCAAGTGAGGTTGCAAAAGAGAGTGAACAAAGAAAAATTGAAAAGTGAAAAAAAGAAAAGGAGTGAAAAAGAGAGTGAACAAAAGAAAGCGTGGTGAAGAAAAGGAGAAAAACCAATTTCTATCACGGGCAAGTGGGGTTAAGAGCATTGTTCTTAAACAAGCCTATGATTGTACTTTTGTACAAAGAGGAACTTTTTAATACTAACCAACTTGACACTTCTTCGCCTAGTTCTATTGTTTCTCTTTTGCAGGAATTTGAAGATGTCTTTCCCGAGGAAATTCTGAAAGGGTTACCTCCTATTCGAGGGATCGAACATCAAATGGATTTTTTCCCTGGTGCTACCATTCTGAATCGACCCGCTTATAGGAGTAATCCTGAGGAGACAAAGGAACTTCAAAAGAAAGTTGGTGAATTGATGGAAAAGGGATATGCGAGAGAGAGCTTGAGTCCATGCGTCGTTGCTATGATTTTAGTTCACAACATTATGTTTAAGATTTGAGGACGAATCTTTTTAAAGAAGGGGGGAATGATGAGAATCAAAGCACAAAGGCGATCCATGTTTCTCCCTAACATCAATGACAATGCATACAAGCTAGATTTTCCCAGTGAGTATGGACCCTGTTGAAGTCCCACTAGGTCCTATGACACGAGCCAAGGCTAAGAGATTCAAAGAAGCTCTTCATGTTTTAATCCGAGATGCCCACATGGAAGAAGCTCGTGTGTTCAACTCCAAAAAAGAAACAAAGATGGTCCACGTCATCAAATTAAATCCAGACTTAGACCAAGAGCCAAGGTGTTTTTGACTTGTTGATTTGCTGCTATTTTGGAGATGATTTGATGTAGATTTGGTGTTGATTTGCTGCTATTTTGGAGCTGATTTGGTTCTGATTTGTTCTTGATTTGCTGCTATTTTGGAGCTTATTTGATGCTGATTTGGTGTTGATTTGGTGCTGATTTGCTATTGATTTATTCCAGATTGAGGTTGATTTGATTCCCAAGCCTTATCCTATAATTATCTAGTTTCCGTTTCTTTAGTGTGTTACTTTAGGAAAAAGTATGTTAGTTTCCTTTATTGTTTTTTGCCAAATATATACTTTCCTTATGGCCGAATATTTAGTTTCTATTCTTCATAATTTTGGACCTATTTAAAGGCTTGTTATCTACATTCTGAAGTTTTAAGCGTTATAGGTGAGAGTTTAAATTTCTCTTTGGTTCTTGAAAGAACTCTTTGAACTTATCAGTTATTCATTAGCGTTTATCAAGACTTATCAATCAGATCTCCATCACTTGGAATTGTGGTGTCCTCATATACGAGGTTCTTGCTTCTTTATAAACAGCGGTCAAAGGTCTTCCATCAAGACAAATACTAGGCCCCGAGTTCTTACGAGGCTAATCCGATCACGGGTCTCTTCACAAGTTGACAGGGTTCGTATCAGGAGATTTCGTGTATAGGGTAAATGTTGTGTTTTAGGGGAGATGTTGCACAAATTTTTTTTTTCCTTCGATCCCTTGACTGTGTTTTGGCCATAACTAGTCCGAATTAAGTGATTCTAGTTGTTGGGTAACCTGGAATTATAGGAGAACACATCTCCTTGAAATAGGTCTATCCAATTTCCAATTCCTTTTGACTTAGAAATGCATGTAAAGTGGAGCTAGGTTCAGGCAGTTTTCCTGTGTTATGTTGAGATCCCGTGATTGTGTTTAAGCCATAACTTGGCCATCACACATTAGAATTGAATGATTCTAATTTCTGGATAAACTAGACTTAGAGGAGAACACATCTCCTTGAAACAGGTCTATCCAATTTCCGACTCCTTTTGACTTAGAAATGCGTTCAAAGGGGTATGTTCAAGAAGGTTCTGGTCTTGTTTGAAAAATGAGTAGCCATGTTAAAAGCGATGTTTCCAAAGCCCATTTCTCCTTGCTTTTAGATCAGTTTTAAATCATGGATTTTGTGATGTCTGACGTTAATCTTTGTACTCAGTTATGATGGTATGAGGCTTGAATCTTAAGCCATTGTGAATTGTGGATCAAAGTGCCATATCTTGGTTAAGAGATGACATGATGACTATATTGTGTTCCAAACAATTGGAGTTATGTGTGTTGTGCTTGAACATGGCCATGTTTTGGCATATTCTGATCTGTGGGGCCCGAGGTTCTGTAATCTTCAGCACGGAGACATGAGCCATGACCTCTATTTGCCTAATTGATGTTAGAAGTTATGGGAATGTATGCTTGCATGATGTATTGAATTGAGTGTGGAATTCTAGCATGACAACATGTAAATTGATATTTGGCCCAGATATATAGGCTGGCAGGTGTGGGCATGAGAGAGAGAGGGGGGGGTTCATGGTACACACCTAGTGTACAAGGTAAAATCATCCCATGTGAGAGTCTTTACACATTGGGCGCAGTGCATTGCATTGGTGCCCACGACAAATCACCCGCATCTGCGGGTGTGTGTACATGAGTCTTGATTTGCTGCTGCGTTTGGTCTTTGGTGTGTGGGCTCGGGAATGGGATGAAGTCCAATTAAGTCACACAATGTTAAATGAAAATGGAAAATGAATAGTGTCAGGTGTAGCAAGTAGGGGATAGACACCCCCTCGGGTAAAAAGCTTGAAAACACAGTTGAGCAGGCGTATCCATCGGTGAAAGCAGAAAATGTCGGAAGGTGTAAGAGAGACCCGCGTGAGACCTCGAAGTTATAAGCTGCCCAAAAAGACACGAACGACAATAAATAGGTCGGGCATAGACTAGCCGGTTGTGTGATGAGTCTGATCAGTCGTATTGATTTCCCATTGGCACTTGCATTGGGTGGTGGGTCGGAGGTTAACTCGGTACATGGGGCATGAAAAGTGTCATCTCATACATGCATGTAGTTTTTTTTCCATGATAGGACATCTTGTCTGCATGGATTGTGTTATTTTTGTGACTGTGAAATGATCATTTGCATGTACACCTAGGTGGGGAGTAGCTTTGGTAGGTTTCTATCGAGCGCTTGCTCACCCCACATGGCTTCCCTTCGTGTACAAGTCACTTGCAGCACGCATGCCCCTAGAGGCCGATAAGCTGAGAAGAGGGCAAGCCAGGGCTCCTTGACTGATTTTTTTCATATGTATGAGAACTCACATTCCTAATACATATCCTCGTTTCGTATTGAACAACATGTGGTTCTAATGCATGTATTGAACATGTGGAGTGAGGGGTGCTGCACCCCATTTGTGGTAATGGGATCGTATGAACTTACGTTGTGTATTTATGAATTAAATATGTGGATGAGTCTCGTATAAAAGACATGAGTGCGATATCGATACTCGATTTCCAGACCCAGGCTGATGAGCGTCGACGACCCCTGACTGGGGGCGCTACTAGAGGAGCCCTAACTTCAAAAGAAAGAGCCCAAAGGAGAGGAGTTGGAGATTAGGGAACGATGATGAGAGTCTCGGGGTCGAATTTAAGCCTCATTGACGAGAGATCCAAGGAGGAGATGAAGATTCTTCATAAAAAAATAAGATTTTCCTCTTTTCTACTCTATGTCTCTCTGTATGTTTTCTTCCGTTCTTAGTATGTTTTAATTTGTTTTCCTAGGGCTATGATGTAGTGTTGATTTGATTTGATTGTTGAAACCTTAGATTAATTATTATATAGTTGTTTATTTCATTGGATAATTCATATTGTTTTTATTACAAGTAGTTTATTGATCATTGATAGGCGTATTGCTTGATATGTATATGAAATGTGCTATAAAAGATGTAATGAGCACTTATTCCAGGCAAGTATATTGCTAAGTAATAGCTGATCATGATTTTGACATCGATCCACAGTGGGAAATGAGGATGGTAAGTACCAAAATTAGAATACTTTCTAATATCTAAATGGTCAATTGTGATATCCAAATGCAACTAAACTAGATCGAATGAATCTAATCCAAACAATTAATCGTAAATCTGGGGATACGAATGATGACAAGATCCTAAGGTATTTGGTGCAATTGGACAATCCTATTATATCTAGGCCAAAGTTCCACTCTATTGTCTCATGAAAATGCTATCCAAGGCGATTCTTATCGAACTTAATTATAAGCCTCTCTCGAGGTCAAATAACCTACCAACTAACACTAGGTTTTTTGCTTCTTAGCTCAATCCCAAGCATTAGAGATGCATTAAACTTAAAGAACCATAAAGCCTCCTAATTATTGCTAATATCTCTATCATCCAATCAATTAGGTTGATATGATATGTCTAATTCCTCATTCACTTCTCAAATCTCATGAGAAACCACTCACCATACCAGGATTATCTCAAATCCACAGTAATCTCAACCACAAGAACAATGAAAAGCAATCACAAAGAGACAATAGAAATAGGAAATCAACAATTAGATATAATATTCATGTCCAAAACATAACCAAAACCCTATGCAACAAATTTAGAAGATAATAGAGGTTCAGTACATCACAAATTTAGGATAAAATAAGAGAAAAGAGAAAGAAAAAACTCTAATGATCAAAATTATGATAAGCCTTCAATCTTCTTCTCTCTCAAAACTTTGCCCTTCTTCAACTGAATATAGCTACCAGTTCTCGTTTGTCAAGGAGTTACGAAAATTGCTTCAATGAGATAGGATCATGCTCTTCTACTCGCTACTGGCTAAAAGTAATAATGGTATGTGAATTTTTATACATGATTCCCGAACCCTGCTGGTCTCTCTTCTTCCTTACTATGGTGACCTGCCCTCATATATGATTAGCCATTCATAATAATGCCTCGTAGCCGAGGTTATTGATGATGGCAGATGGAATTGGCCAATTGCGAACTCGATCTTATTACATCAAGAATAGTTGTGCCAACTATAGCCTTACTCTACACTAGAGAGGATTTATCTCGTGACACTTGCTTCTTCCGGGAATTCACTATGAACTCAAATTAAACAATTTTAGACCAAAGAAGCCGTTGGTCAACTGGCACTATACGTTTGTCAAGCCATCAGAGACATGCATTTATCAGACATGGTCGCCATTCAGAGCATTGGATCAGTAAGACAAGCTTCTCGTGGGGTATGATCGACTCTACATCTCAGGTTTTCGCCTGACTAATGTTGAAGACAGAATCACTGTTTTTGGTCGCCAATTCACTCAGAATTTGGTTGAGAATTTTAAGGTTATGTGGTTCTAGAACTCCACGGAATTGGGAGAATGAGTTCTTGCGGGTAATTGCTACCAAAGGGAAATCCTTTTGTTCTATCACTAAGAGGATTGCATGGGGTGCTACCATTTATCACTTGTGGAGACAGCGGAATAGTAGAATTTATGAGAATATCTATTCTCCAGCTGATGCTATTTTCCATCTCATTTGTAATGATGCAGGCTGAGAATCTCAAGTTTCCGTAAGGTGATAATCCAAAGGAATGTAAGAGCTATGTGTGAGAGATGGCCTTCCTCTCTTAATATTCTCGACATTGGTGTTTCATGGCTGAACATGGTCATGGCTCTGGTCGGGTCCTTATCCGTGTTTCGCCTGGGGGTGTCTTAAATTTCTGCTATGGGCCGGGCTTGTGCGTGACTTACCCGACGGGGTGGTGTCCCGTTTGTTTCGCCGCCCTGGTTGTTGTTGGTTGTTTTGGGTCGTTGCCTTCTCGCCTTTAGGAGGTTCAACCGCTTGCACTCGGGCCTTGCCTGTATTCTTTCAAGTTGTGGGCTTTGCCTTTTGGAAATAAATGCTTACTTATCCAAAAAAAAAACCCTCCTCTATGATCCCCAAGTGCCTATTCAGGCCGATCCCTTTGAAAATTAGGGTATTTCACCTTTTAAACCCCGAAGACATCACCTAAAATGGGTTGGCCCTGGGATAATTTCCAGGTGATGTTACAACATTGCAATGTCGTGATGTGGGGTTATCGAAATGTTGGTAGGACATCGCTAGGCCTCAATGTCGTGAAGTGAGAACGTCACAACGTTCCACCATCGCGATGTTGGTGTAGGATCTGCATTCCTCCATCTTCAATTTCTCCAACATGCTTCTAAATGTTGTACTGTCACCTATAATGCAACATGAAACTAAATATTAGAAATGAAGCAAAACACCACTTCATAATTTAGAAATATTAGTTTTTTCAACAAAAATTTAGGATCCTTAAGCTTTTAAACTCTCTAAGGAGCTTGGCAAAGCATAGCATGGTGAATAAAGCAAATCAACCCCCCAAACCCTCAATGACCTTTCATAAGAAATCTAAGTGTAGGTGATAGCATGATCACCATTGTATAACAATGTCCTAACACCCCCAAACTTAAACTCAACTCACTTATTTTGGAAGAAGCTAACTAAGAAAAAGATAGAAACATCCTTTATCCACACTAAATCATCTAAATGAAAGGAAACTAAAGGCCTGGGGAAGTTCTAGATGAGTGTCCTTGTTGCGAGGATCCATTGGTGACTCCTCACCAGTTGGTTAAGGGCACCAGACATTAAATTCCCTTCAAACTTCACCTTGAACACTCAACTAAACCCAAAGGCCTTAGGTTGTGGGAAGGATCCATCTATGTCCTATGTAAGGCAAGAAAGTCAATGACTTCTACCTGGGCCAACATGAATCAGCTTGAAAGGCCCCTAGGACTGGCTCGGGATTCTCGATTTATTATCCCACTTATTCTTATTCACAAACTCATTTTGCACTTTTCTTGCTTCGCTTTATATTTCTTTGTTTTTGCATTTTTCTTTTAGTCGGGGCTTAATGCCTCATTAGGGGTGTCCATCACTTAGGTGGTTATAATCCCTTAAGGTTAGTTGAATTCAAGGCAAAGGGGTCTGGGACCAAGGTATACAAGGGAGATCAAAAGTGTGTGTGTGATAGATTCCTTGAGAAATAGTTTCTTGAAGCATAAGGGGGTGATAAGTCACCCATACCAAGCAAGCACACAATTTCATATCATTAATAAACCTAAGGGTCCAACTGATGAGAATCAAAGCATAAAGGATCTGTGATAGAGGAGCTTCTACAACATTCATTAGGAATCCAATCTTAATTATGGAAAATTCAGATTCGGGAGGCTGTGAAACCTTGGAGATACCCAATATATTTCTATTTTCCAAGTGTTTTGAGTTTTATTACTATTTTGATTTGGAGTTGTTTTATTTCAGAAAGATTTTTTCTCCAAGTCAAAGTAGAAGTTGCTTTATTTAATTTAGAAAATTTGTTTTTCTAGTCAAATATGAGTTGCTATTTCTTCTTAGAAAATATTTGCTTTAGATTTGGTGTTGATTTGCTACTTATTTGGTGATGATTTGTTCTTGATTTTCTGCTATTTTGGAGCTGATTTGTTCCTGATTTGCTGCTATTTTAGAGCTAATTTATTCATGATTTGCGGTTGATTTTTATTACTAAGTCTTGTCCTTAAAATTATCTAGTTTCCTTTCTTGTTTTTGGCCAAATATCTTACTTTCCTTGTGGCCGAATTTTAGTTTCTATTCTTCTTATTTTTGGGCCTATTTATAGGCTTGTTATCCCTACATTATTCAGTTTATGCATTAATAAAATTGAGAGTTTCACCTTCTCTTGGTTCTTTAAAGAACCTCTTGAACTTATCAAGTTATTCCACTGCCGCTCATCAAGACTTATCAATTAGATCTCCATCACCGATTGTGGTGTCCTCACATATACCAAGGTTCTTGCTTCCATATAAGCAACGGGTCAAGGTCCTCCATCTAAGCCTACACTAGACTGGTTCTTCCAAGCTAATTCAATCACGAGTCTCATCACAAGTTGATAGGGTTCGTATCAATTCTTCTCATTTCTGATGACTGTGAATCCACCCTTTTGGGGAACCACATGAATTGGGCTCACCCATGGGCCATTTGAGATAACATAAATAATCTTGCATTCAGCGATCGTAACCATGAAGAACTTCCTACGGAGATTGTGGAGGCCATCTTTTGGTAAGGTTGCGATCGTAAGCACTTACGGTCATGACTGTGTGACGCTGTAGCCCATTATCTTTCCATTTTTTGGTTGGTTTTGGCCCATTTTTCGAGGAATATTTGAGGTCATTTTTCACACATTTCTAAAGTTCGAATTTGGCTAAAGGGAGGCTCTCTCTTAAGGTTCCTCATCTCTAGAGAATTTTGTTCCATTTTTAGGTTTAGTTTCCAGTTTTGAGTAGATTTAGTTTTGTTTTGTGGGATTGTCTGTGTTTGGTTGGGAACTGGGAAATTTTCTAGAGATTTGGTTGGAAAGATTGAAGACCATAATCTTCTTAGAGTTTCTTCTGCTCTTCCCATTATGCTTTCAAATCTTTTTGTTTTATTTCAGTTTTTAGTTATGTTCTAGTTCAATAATCTAGGGTTTTGTTTGTAATATTGATATGAACTTTATATTAATGCATTGATTTTCTTAGTTCTATTGTCTTTATGTAATTGTCTATATATTGATTCATGCTTGGATGTTGTTTACATATTGATTTCTTTCTAATCTCAATATGTTTAGAAATAGATGTGATTCGTCGCCCGTAGGGTATTAATCAACAAAATTTATAACCTAATACCTCATACTAGCGTAGCATAGCTACTATAATATAGTGGTTCTAGGATTGTCCACAGAGATGGGTTTTCTTCGTGGAAATGACTGACTGTGAGGCTTAAACTGGAGATTTCATTTTGGATATTTGGGTTGTGATAAAAAAGAGTGGATTTTAGAGAGAATAAAAATAAAGGCAAAGTGTAACCGTGGATAAAATGTAAAAGAAGAAATTTCGAGTTTCAGTTACTATGTTTCAGTTCCTTAGGAAATGAGGTTTGGTCGCTCTTTCTCAGATTGGGAGGATAAATATAGTTATCTCTGAATCGGTTCTCTGCTTAGCTATAATAACTCGACTTTAAATAAATATCTCAAAAAATGGTATTTGCTTCCCATTAATGGTTTCGGAATGTGAAGAACATCTCCTTGACTCACCTTCCAATTGTCCATAAATGATACCTGACGAACATCACTAGATCTAGCAATAAGTATCCAAGGAGCCCTGAGAGCTTACCAAATACTAACCATTCAAGGTGACTTGAAGGGATCGAACCTAAGGTTTGAAGGAAATAAAAACATCACCTTGAATGTTTGCATGTACTTATCCAAAAAAAAAAAAAAATGTTTGCATGTAGTTTTTTTTTTTTTTTTTTTCCGTGATAGGATAACATGTCTGTATGGATTGTGTTGGCTGTATGGATTGTGTTATTTGTGTGATTATGAAATGATCATTTGCAAGTGCACCTAGGTTGGGAGTAGCCTTGGTAGGTTTTGTTTCTATTGAGCGTAGCTCACCCCGTTGTGGTACCCCCCTTTCAGGTACAAGTCACGTGCAGGCAAACGACACTCCTTAGAGGTCGACAGTTGAGAAGAGGGAAGGCTTGTGGCCTTGACGTATTTTTGTATATGTATGAGGACTGTTACTCGTAATACATATCTTGTTTTGTATATTGGAACAACATTTGGTTCTAATGCATGTATTTGTACCATATGTGTGAGTGAGGTGGTATAACTCTCACATTTTGTAAACGGACTGTATAAAGTTATGTTGTGTATTTATGAATTAAATATGCAGGATGAGTCTCTGTGATACTCAAACATGTGAGTGTGATATCGATACCCGAGTCACATGTACTTTCGTGAGGTTGACAGGTTGTCGACGAGACCCCCGGGATTTGGGGCGCCACAACATATGCCACTACTAATAGACTTTATCATCATGAACTACACAGTTCATGATGATACAATTCAATTCAATTTATGAACTATTATGTTCAGTTTGTTTTTCCGAACCCCTAAGGTTATGTTTTCTAACCCTAGTGTTCCATATACATCTACCATGTATATATATTCACACAAATCATCACACATGTTAATTCATCAAAGTGCACCATCAATGCATGATCCAACGAGTCCTAGGTATTTGTATAACCTAAGCTCTAACATCAAGTTGTGATGCTTGTACCAATATCGAGTTCCAGGTAATTCGTATACCTTAGCTATGATACCAAGCTGTGACGCCCCAATTCTCGAGGGTAGAAATTTTGAATTTTTTATTTTTTATTTTGGCTCCTAATCAACCTCGTTGCAATGGTAGATTTCTATCGCTAAAGAGCGCATGGGTGGTCCGGTCGACAGTTTTCGCCGCTGGCGCCCCCGCCGTACAACTCGCGCGCCGGGCAGCCGCCGAGCCCGTCGCTCTTCCGTACCGCGCTCGCCGCGGCGCGCCGCATGCGCAGCGCGCCTATCATGCGCGCGGACTTTACCGCTTCGCCCCTCGCCATGGCCAACCCTTGTCGCTACACCACGCCATCGCCGCATCAGAAGCTACAATTCCTCGTCAGAACAGTAGGAATTCTTTATCGCGACCAAGACTTCTTTCCTCGCCAAACTATGTCGCGGGCATCAAACACGCCGACATGTACACCAGCACTCATCAATGACAGAGAAAATTTTGTCACGCACCCAAAGCACATTCGCCAGGGCCATGTCGCGGACACGCACGGGCCATGTCGCAAACCCGCCCCCGCTCAGACCACGCATGACGCCTACCGCACGCACGCCATGACGCCACCCGCAGCCGTGTCGTGCACGACCTACGACCCCGCCCAGACCAGTGACTTCCCGTCGTCGCGACGTAGAATTCTTTGTCACGATAGAGGACCAAAAATGGGTAGTAGCCCATTCCTTCTTATCCTTTGCACTTCCAATTTTCTTCCATACCTTTCATCAAACACTAATGTTTGTATACAATTTGTACTAATAGTATAATGTCCGGGAAAATATCCACACAACACTAAACCAGTCTGAAACTAAGTTTTTATTACAAAACTTATTATTTATATAGAAAAACTGGACGTTCAGTCCAAAACATTACAACTGACCATAACCCGGCATTTTTCAAAAAAATCCTTGTGATGCCACCACGACATGTACCTCTAGTAATCTAAAATATATATTTGGTTTCACCGATGAGGTGGATAATTTCAGAGAAGTTTTCCTACAAGGGCTACTCCCCACCTAAAATGCACATGTAATGGCATAAATAGAACATCCAATAATATTCCACATAAATGATGTAACCCTATATGGAATATTCATGGTATGCATGAGATGTGACTTCTTATGCCCACAACCCGAGTCCAAACCGACTCTCTCACATTGGCTATGCCAAGTATGAAACACCAGTCATTGGCGTTTCACCCAATGACTTGAGTCATTGGACCAACCTCCAATATTCATTTGAATTTTATCAAATTCCGTGTGTTTATTTGGGTGGCGAATTTCCGAGGTCCCACCATAGGCTTCGCACGCCTTCCGACACTTTCGTGAACTTTCATCGCTGGATACATATGTCTAACCAAGAAATAAAATTTGGGTCTTTCACCCGGGGGAGGGGGGATCTGCCCTATCTTGCTACACCCAACACACGTGATTTATTATTATTATTGTTTTACACAATCGTGAGTATCGATTTTGGACGTTGTCCCATTTCCGAGCTCACCACACATTCACTAAGAATGGTGAATGAACAATACCATGCACACACACCTAACTCGACGCAATGTGACCGTGCATATGGAGTGCAAGTATGCCACATAATATTACATATATCATTTCGAATTCATGGCAAGAAATTCTAATTCATCATGTCAATATATCAACGGGCATGCATCGACGTAAAATTTTCACACACTGCATGTTATTCAATTATAAAGCAATAACACACAAAAGAGCCTTGAATTGGGATCTCAATCCAACTAGGCAATCATCCGGCCTCAACAATTAAAACACGCAACAATACAAACAAAATAAATAAATAAAATTATTTTTTTTATTTTACTTTTTTTTTTCCAGAAATCGTGTCTCTGTCGCGATGCAGGTTCCGGCGGTTCGCGACAGAACTCCGATTGCGCGCGCCTGTGCTCCTACCATACGCTGCCTTGTCGCGCCGCGCTGTCCCGGCGTGTCGCGCTGTCCGCAGACGGGTCGCATGTCATCCTAACCTGGTCACGACCGTAAGCCAGTCGACTCGCCAATCCAGAACCCATAAATTTTGCATTTTTTGTAGAGTTTTGGACTGTCCATTCAGTCGAGAAACATTTCCACCTTCAATCCCAAAATCTTGGGACAGAACATCATGGCCACTCATGGCCCTGGGGAACCAAAACCATGCCATTAGATGGATTTTAAACTAAGAATAACACTGAGTAGGAAAATCGCCTACCTCTTAGAGTTTGCCGAAACTCCCAGATTTTGGTCTCTATTTAAAGGTCTCACTGCGAGGACGAACTTTGCCACTTGCTCCGACGAAAGCCAACAGTCAGATCTCCGGGAAAACTAGAGAGAAGGAGGAGTCTCTGTCTCCTCTTCTCTTCCTCTCACTTTTTCTATCTTTCTTTTTCCTCCTTTCTCCCTCTCTTGACTTGTTTGGTCAAACTTGCTAAAGTGGGATGTCCTCTCTTGTCATGTGTCACCCTCTCATTGGCTCTCTTGGATTTCACCTTATCCTCTTATCCATAATTTTGGATTTCCATCCTCTCAACTTGTGACACATGTCCCACATGGGTCCCACTTATACCTTTGTTTGACTTACTTCCATTCGACACATGGCCTATTACGAGCCATCCAACACGTGCTGCTGCCACTGGTCATTACTTGGAATTCAAAGAAAATTCAACCGAGTAACTAGATTTCGCGAGACAATTCCAACGATGAATTCCGTTTCGTCATCCGAAATCTATAAAATTATTCGGAATTTCAACCAAAATTACCGTTTTACCCTTTTTCAGAAAAATTGAATTTTCTCGGGTTTTACAGAAAGATGGAATCTTCATCTTAATGTTTCCCAAATTATTTCCTTCCCAATTCCTAGTTTCTCTAAGTCTCCCCCCATACCTCCTATCACTAACAATCGAATAATGGTTCTTCTCATCCTCAAAATCTCCTTCGTCATACTCTTCTTCTTCTACCCGCGCCCCTCTTCTTGGTAACCTCTCCCTTTTACACCCTGTGGAAGGGTTTCGTGGGTGCTCGAAGCTTTGCTCCACCCTCTCATGGAATTGTTCCAATTCAGCCCTAAACATTCTGTACTTAGTAGTTAAGGCACATAACGGACTTTATGTCGCTTCTCTGCTACACCTTGAGATGCGTTGTTGTTTTGACATAGTCTTGTAAAAAATAAGGTTAGAGAGAGAAAAAAAAGACCTCTGGAAATCCTCCTTCACTTCCTCACGTTTTCACTCAAAGAATGATTCACTTGGTTCACTCGTGTTTCACATAATATATTTGGCTTTCTCACTCTAATATTCTTACCATCTTGCCTTTTCCATAGAATTTCTCTTTCGAATTCATTTTGGAACAAAAAAAAAAAAAAATGTCAGTTTTTACGCAAGGGTGAATCAAAAAACCTATCAAAGGACATGTTGGTGGCCTTAACCAATATTCAAGCCTTACTTAAAGCAACAATAAAAAAGACACCAAAAATTTCTCAGTTTGTTACTGATTTTTTAATTTTTTATTTTTTTTTATACTAAAATGGGGACTGGATTTCCAACAACTAGAACGATGATAAACTTATAGGAATTTTTTTTTTCTAATCGGATCCTTTTCCTATACTTTTTTTTTGTAACCCTGAATGAACTGTTCAAAAAAGGAAACAAAAAATAGTTATATCCGATCAAGAATGAAGAAAATTGGACTTGGGATGTAGTAGATAATAGGTTGTGACTAAAATTGGGGAGAACGAAATTTAGAAGGAACGGATAGAAGTGGTCACTAAATTGGGTTTGGACAAAGAAGAAAAGAAAAAACGTAAAATATAGGCAAACTAGAAAGTAGAACCTGTTGCTCTGATACCAAATGATACGAATCCCGTCAACTTGTGAGGAGACCTATAACACCCCGAAATATATCCTAGTTGTTTTCAACATGTTTAGGGTATTTTGTAGGCATAAGATGAATTTTTAGTAAATTTAAATGTGAAACATGGAAACTTAGAAACAGGAAGTGTACAAGATTCAGGACAAAAGTGTAATTTGTCAAAAAAGGGCATCAAAGACATGAATTAATAAAATTAGAGGCCAAAATAAAATAAAGGGAAATTGGAATACAAATGGGCAAAAGTTGGAGGACTAAAAAGAAAATAAAGGCAAGTTTTATTATAAATAGAAGAGGGAGACCAAAAATGAGTTATTTTTGGTCTCAAAAGAAAGGCTTCTGGGAAGGAGGAAGAAAGGAAGATAGAGAGATCAAGCCAAGGTATGGATACATGACTTTTGTATGGATCTTTGGAGTTTGGTATGGAATCTAGTTTGATTTTTGTACATAAACTACTTGAGTATGGATTGCTAGGGTTTTCCTTGGAGATTAAATTGGTTCCCTTTTCTAGGGTTTTGTTAGGAATACATCATAACTCTAGATTTAAGGGAAGTTTGGTTGAAAATCCCAAGTTGATAATAATTAGATATGGAATCCTTCACAATTCCAAGGTTTTGTAAAGTTTAGGGAACTTTGGTATGAATCATGGATTCTTTGGCTAATTAAAGTGTTTATGGGTTGTTATAGGGGATTTGTGTTAATTTTTGATGAAGAATGGAATAGAAGAGAAGTATGGAAGGAAAGTGCATGAAAAATGGTGAATTATGCCATTTTTAGGCAGATTCGGACAACCGGTACCGGTTCCCCTTTGGAGCGGTACCGGTACCTTGTCTTGATGCAAAAGCGGTACAGTACCACTCGAAAGCGATGCTGGTGCGCACTCCCGAATCTGAATCGATCTGGGTACGGTCGAGGCGATGGAGTGCGGAGTGTTTCTGCGACCCACTGTTTTTCTATTTTTGAGTATTTAAGCTAAAATTCGCATACTGGAAGTACAGAAAAGGATGAAATTAAGTGAAAAATGTATTGTTCGATGGGAGCAAAGTTCATGCCCCAATAATAAGATAGGAAGTTTCTGAATACATATAATCGTAGGAATGCCTAAGACCAGGTATTAAATGACACGACATACACACACGTCACAACGTGGGCGAGCCGTCTCGATTAGTACTTGGTACTTTCACGATTAGTGCTTTACGACACTCACATTCGTGCCAAATTTACTCCTGATTAGTGCTACGACACTCTTGTTCAATACTTCGGTACTCTTGATTAGTGCTACGACACTCCTATTCAGTACTTCGGTACTCCTGACTAGTGCTACGACACTCTTGTTCAGTGCCGACACTCTCACACACACGCTTTGTGCTCGGCGCGGTCTTGTATAGTATCTTCGGATACTTATTGTCGTATCATCTTATCATTTATTAAATCTTTGATGCAGAGTATTCCCATAGTTATATGAAAATAACACGAATGATGAATAAAGATTAAACAAATGTGTATCGTTCGTCAAGCAGCATGTATACCTCACGGTATTTGAATAAGAATAGTTCTGTAACTCCTACAACGGAGGCAGAATAATAAACATAAGTCTACATTTATAAGCATAAGTTACGAGATAAGAATAAGTTATGTAACTCCTACGGGAGACTCGAATAAACATAAGTCTGTTATAAGCATAAGTTCTGAATAAGAATAAGTTCTGTATGAATGCATAAGTACTTGTATTAAGTCCATTATATGAATGCATGGAAATTCTGATATCCGTTATTGTTATATGCTGAATATAAATGTGTATATGCATACTACATATGTTTCCCACTAAGCGTAAAAAACATACGGGTTACAATCGTGTAGGTATAGAAAGAAGAGATAGTGATCTTCCGCCTTCTGTTGAGCGACACGAATAGGGGTTCATCCTTTGTAGGTTCTGCTACGATCGGAGTAATGTAAATGTATAGTTTTGAATATGTAAATGGGACTTCGATCTTGTATATGTGACATAAAGAAGCATCACTACGGTTGGTAGCTTTATTTTGGACTTTTGTATATGATATGTTGATATAATGATAAGACTTGGATATACCAACGTCTGATAAAGCAGGCAAAGAGTCCCAGTTTATAGTCTCGCACCTCGAACTCGGTTCGGATCTGCTAATCGGGTCGGACCGGGAATCGGGGCGTGACAAGACCCGTGATCGAATTAGCTTGGAAGAACCACTCTAGTGTCGGCTTGGATGGATGACCTTAACCTGTTCCTTATATGGAAGCAAGAACCTTGGTATATGTGAGGACGCCACAATCGGTGATGGACATCCGATTGATAAATCTTGATGAATGCCACGGAATAACCGATAAGTTCAAGGAGTTCTTTAAAGAGCCAAAGAGAAATTGAAACTCTCAATTTTATTAATGCATAAACTTAAGAAAGTAGGGATAACACGCCTATAAATAGGCCCAAAAACATGAAGCATAAAACTAAATATTCGGCCACAAGGAAAGTAAATATTTGGACAAAAACAAGAAAGGAAACTAACGTACTTTTTCCTAAAGTAACACACTAAAAACGTCCATGAGGAGAAGTAAAAAAGGAAACTATATAATTCTAGGATAAGGCTTGGGAATCAAATTAGCCACAATTTGGAACAAATAAATAGAAAATCAGGAACAAATCAACACCAAATCAGCTCCAAAGTATCAGCAAATCAAGAACAAATTAGCACAAAATCATATCCAAAATAGCAGCAAGTCAAGATCAAATCAGTAGTAAATCAACACCAAATCTGCAGTAAATTAGCTACAAAATAGCAGCAAATCAACAAGTCTAAAAAACACCTTGCCTCTTGGTCAAAATCCGGATTTACTTTGATGACGTGGACTATCTTTGTTTCCATTTTGGAGTTCAACATGCGAGCTTCTTCCACTTGGGCATCTTAGATTAAAACATTATGGGCTTCTTTGAATCTCTTAACTCTGGCTCGTGTCATCGGGCCCTGTGGGATTTCAAGCGGGTCCACACTCCATTCCTTAGCCAAGCTTCCATCATATAGCCTCCCGAATCTGAATTTTCCATAATTAAGATTGAATTCAAAATATATTTTGTAGAAGCTGGCATCACGGATCATTTGTGCTTTGATTCTCATCAGCAGTAGAACCTTTGTTTTTCATGACATTTTTGAACTTTGTTGCAACATAGTTAAGGCAGAAGGAAGCTGAAAGAATGTCGCGACACTTCATAGCTTTGTCGCGACATATTATGTGAAAAAGGCAGAAAAAGTTTGTCGCGACATTTGACCACTTTGTCGCGGCAAATGGCAGCAGAATTATGTCGCAAAAAAACTTGAGAATAATTCCTGAAGAAACACTGAAAGAATGTCGCAACAGAAAATGGATTGTCGTGATGAAACAAAGAACAGTAGGAAGAAAGAATGTCGCGACATAGAAAAGTTTGTCGCGACAAACCCTCCAAAGATAAACAGTTCAAGGCAAGGAAAGAATGTTGCGATATTTAAAAGTTTGTCATGACAATTATTAGATAGAGTCATCTGCACTTTGTCATGGCAAAGCAAAGAAGGCAAAGAAAGTTTGTCGTGACAATAAATAATTTGTCGCAACAACCATCAAAGAAGAATGTCAAGCCACATTGTCGCGACAATCTTGCAACAAAAACTGAAGACATAGGACCTGCACATATGTCACGACATTTCACAACTTTGTCGTGACATACACTTTTGGAAACTAACATCAACAATTGTCGTGACAAAGCAACAAAAAATCCGAAGAACAAAGAAGGATGCTCCAATGTCGCAACACTGCTACGATTGTCACAACACTAAACCTAGTGGGCATGTACTGAAACCCACAAATTCTGCCTGAATTTCCTGCCTAGCATTTATGAGGCCTATAAATAGAAAGAGATAGGGCAGTAAAAAGAGGACTGAGAATCGAGGGCAACATCTTCAAAGGAGAACACAAATAGAGTGATGAGAATCAAAGCACAAAGGATCTGTGATGCCAGCTTCTACAACATATATTGGGAATTCAATCTTTATTATGGAAAATTCAGATTCGGGAGGTTGTGTGGTGGAAGCATGGCTAAGGAATGGAGTACGGACCCGCTTGAAATCCCACTGTGCCCGATGACACGAGCCAGGGCTAAGAGATTCAATGCCCAAGTGGAAGAAGCTCGTGTGTTCAACTCCAAAAAGGAAACAAAGACGGTCCACGTCATCAAAGTGATTCTGGATTTGGACCAAGAGCCAAGGCGTTTTTGACTTGTTGATTTGTTGCTATTTTGGAGCTGAATTGTTGCAGATTTGGTGTTGATTTGCTACTGATTTGGTGATGATTTGTTCTTGATTTGCTACTGATTTGCTGCTATTTTGGAGCTGATTTGTTCTTGACTTGCTATTGATTTGTTCTAGATTTTGGCTGATTTGATTCATAAGCCTTATCCTAGAATTATCTGGTTTCCTTTTTTACTTCTCCTCATGGACGTTAGGCTTATTTATAGGCATGTTATCCCTACTTTCTTAAGTTTTACTTTCTTAAGTTTATGCATTAATAAAATTGAGAGTTTCAATTTCTTTTTGGTTCTTTAAAGAACTCCTTGAACTTATCGGTTATTCTGTGGCGTTCATCAAGACTTATCAATCAGATCTCCATCACCGATTGTGGCATCCTCACATATACCAAGGTTCTTGCTTCCATATAAGCAACGTGTCAAGGTCATCCTTCCAAGCAGACACTAGAGCGATTCTTCTGAGCTAATTAGATCACGGGTCTCCTCACAAGTTGACGGGGTTTGTATCAACTACTTCCTTAAGGACTCTTCTCAATATTTTTCATGACAGGGCTCTAATTGTTGCAACATTTTTTCTGCTATTTGCCTTGAGTTTTGTCGCGACAAGGGTGAAATTTGTTATGACATTCATCATTTCTTGCCTTAGCTAGTTTTACTGCTTTTCTTGCTCATTTTTGCTTATTTTCTCCAATTTCCTGCAAAACACAAATCTAGGTGAATAATCCATAAGTTTGCATTAAATTGGAATTTTAAGCCTCATATATACATGAAAAATGGGCTTAAAAATAGATTATTTTCACACTCATCAAACTCCCCTAAACTTAAAGCGTTGCTTGTCCCCAAGCAAAGAAAAGAGTCATTGTTTGTCCTCAAACAATTTAGATTGATTTTTTAGGACATTTTTCTTTTTAATAATCTCTTCAAAATCATTAGCAATCTGAATTCTGTAAAATGTCAATTGTGATATCAATTCCATCTAAACTTCAATTCAAGAATCCTAAAGATTTTCAATTTAGATAATTTAAATAAACAGACAATTCATAGAATGTAAACAACTGCAATTCTTGACCTTTGATGTGAGAGTGTGTGTTGGTCTTCTCTTTATAACTTAATTGCAAGTTAGGTAGCCTTACGAGATTCACTGTCTAGGGATGGAAGTCTCATTAGAGTGACTTAGGTCTCATAGGCTTGTTAGTCATATTACTCTCCACTAATATAGACATTTCACCACCCTCAGGGTCGTAGTCTTTTGGAAACACGTATGGCTTTGGGTTTTTCGTGAGTTATTTGGACATTTTAAATCAGGTTTACCCAAAGTGCACATATTATTCAACATTTTAACTCCAATATGCTAATCCTTTGTTTTTTTTGCTAAAAACAACCTTCAAGCACCCCCTTACTTGGTTTGGTGCATCTTCTTACATATTCTCCACTATGGCTTTTTCCTTATTCACTATTTACTTTCAACTCACTTACTTTTCCAGAAGCTATTTTCTTTTCATTTTGTTCAAGGTTTTGGGAATGGTGCAATGTTTTGCTTTCTTAAGCTTTCTACCACCCTTAACAAGTTTTGGGTTAGTAACTTTCATACCAGTTGACATTAGGGTACTAGGTGTAGAACACCCTTAAGAACTTAATGGCTCAAGGGAGGAAGGCTACATGGCAAAACATATTCCCCCTTGAAACTGTATATTTTTTACCTTCTCATTTTTCTGTTGTGCACCTCTTGGAGTACATCTTTATTCAGTTTATCCTCCTTTCACCTTCTTAATTCTCATCCTCCTTCTCATTCTAAAATTTCACTCCCCCAAACTTGTCCTCTTGACACTTTTCATGTACTCATCTAGCAATTTGGGCAAACACAGGGTTCTTTACTGAAGGATTAGATTTAAGGAATGATTAAGGTCTTTCATGTGGTTTTAATGATGAAATTGGAATTAGGTTCAAGCAAGGTACTAAGGCGTATGCATATAAGCATATGACAAAGGTAAGCTTTAAAGGGCTTAAACTTTTCCAAGGATGGCCTAAATCATTTCCTGCTGGTTATGATGCCTAGGATTTTGCCTAAAATTATGATAAATCTAACAAGGTGTTCCTAACCCAAGCTTAATAAGTTTTCAAGGTACTATGACCAATGTGCTTGTTTTTTTATTATCAATTGAACTGTACTGTTCAAGTAAACTAGAATTATCAGTCTAATAAGCATTATCATTAATTTCAGTCTTTAAGAATCTAAAATTTCAGCCTATTTGTCATTGACATCACAATTTTCATTTATGTTCAACTTATTCTGCCTAATTTCATCTATAGTTTGTCTTGTTTGGTTCCTAAACATGTTACCATGCTATTGTACAACTCAGAAGCTCATTTTGATTCAGCAATTCATTTTAGTTCAACAATCATCATAGTACAAGCAACTCAATGATCATCATCCCAATTCAACCAAACAAGCAAACTCACAGCCTTCAGTCATTCATAAACTGTACAAAAATGAAACAATATTCCACATAAGACACAATTTGCCCATTTCAATAGAGATTTTCTTAAACTCATGGGAAAATTACACATAGAGAGTGTTTACATAAAAAATTTTGCACTCAAGAGACTCATTGTTTTTCTTTTTGGGCTTTATTGGAGATTTGGAAGGTTCCCCTAGAGGTTTGGGTTTGGGTATTAGATGGATTGTTGGAGGATCATTTGGAATTATTCTCGGAGGTACAAAGGGCATTTCTACACTTTCATCAGGGTTAGTAAAGGGTATTTTAGGGTTTTGCACACCTTTAGGCATTATGGTATAGGGTACATAGTCAGAGATCTGGATACTTAGCAATGACACCTTCTTCTTCCCTGATATTGTCTTCATAGCCTAATCCAAGATTTCTGCATTTCCCTTTGTCAGTTCACGTTGCCTTTTGTCTATTGACTCCAAAGTTGCTCTATTATTAATTTGTTCTTGTGTCATTAGCCTCAGCCTCTCATTGCAGTGATGCAAACCATTTAACCATCTTTGATCCCTAGAAGCCAAGCAAATTTGGATTGCCTGATCTCTTCTTTTTAGCATTCATAACAAACTGTAATCCCTTTCTTTTTGCCCTTTCTAGTATTCTTCATCCATTTCCTTCAACTAAACTCTCCACATTTCATCTCTTTCCTCCAACTCTTTTTTCCACTCTAGGTCTCTTTGTCTTATTGCCTCCTCTAGGAACTGGTCCCTTTTTTTTAAATCAACATCCAAATATTCATCCCTCATATGCAATTGAATTCTCAACTAGCTGTCTCTTTCTCTTTCTCATTTTTTACTCCATTCTAGCCAACATTTCCATGATATTTGCATTGCTACCCTACCGTCTTAAGCTTTCTGCTTGCTTAGTTGGAGGATCATGCATCCAGTCAAAACTTAGACTACTCTACCTTTCTTTTCTTCTTTCTATATCGCTCACTACCAGAGCTTGCTGATTATTCTCAACTTCTCTTCCTTCTTCTTTAATTTCTCTAACTTTTTCCTTGCCCTTGTTGGATGGAGGCTTGGTTATGCTAGTGAAGGTGAGTGGAGAGGTCTTGGGGAATCTTTCCTCTTCTTCCCAATTGCCTTCCACCCTTCCTAATATGCACAACCTAGTTATGGTTGAAGGGTTTGGGATGAGACCTCTGTATTTGCTGCTGTAGTAATTTAGGATAGATTTCTCTATTATCTTTCCCACATTCATCTTGTACCCCTTCAAGATGGCATACAATATCTTCCTTCTTACACTTACTTTGTACTCAAATTCTTGCAGAGGCATCGGGGTGAGGCGGAAGTAAAACCAAACTTTGAAGCTACCAATCCAGTGATACTGAAGGATACAGAGTCAAGGGTTTCTTCTTAGTGGCATTCCATTCCATGCCTGCAGTGGCAACTCTACTATCTTCTAGTGGTCTGGATCTTTCTACAGCTTCTTTAATTTAAACCCATCCTTCCGCTCACTCAACTTAAACGTCTTGTTTATGCTTTCTCCTGCTGAAGAAAGATCCACTTCCACACAGGCATAGTGAGATGTATCAACACACACAGTTTGCATAGAATTCCCTTACTAATGTGGCCAAACCTTCAAATGGTGCTGCATAAGAGACTCATTCTCTCTTCTCAATCTTTTTTGAATGGTAATCTTCAGTTGTTTAAACCCTCTTTTTTTTTTTTTTGGATAAGTAGCATTTTTATTTCCAAAATAAACCCCCAACCAAAGAATACCACGGACCAAGGCCAAAAATTACAGAAAACGGACAGAACACCTAAGCGAAGACAGCATTAACCTTAATAACAACCAGGATAGCAAAAACAAAACAAGCAGACACCCACACGTCCAGTGAGTCACCTTACCCCAGCCCGGCCCACAACGGGCGCTAAGACCGGGGCCCAGCGGTCGGGGACCCAACGTGCCAGAAGCCATCAATCAACCAAATGCGAGCACAATGTCAAAAGATGTCTTAGAGGGTGAGCCATCTCTCTCACATAGCTCTTGTTCACTAGATTATCCCACCACCACCTTACGGAAACTTGGGATTCTCGGCGACATCATTACAGTAGGATGAAAAACCATCAGTTGAATAAATATTCTCATAAAATTCTACCCTATTCCCATTTGTCTCCACAAGTGATAAATGGTAGCACCCCATGTCACCTCTTGGTTGATAGGGCAAGGATTTCCTTTGTGTATTTTACATAAGAACTCATTCTCCCAATTACGTGAGTTCTAGAATTCCCACATAACCTTAAAACTCTCAACGGATACCCACGTGGTGAATAGCAAAGAAAAACAAGTGGTTCTGTCTTCAACATTAGTGCAGGCGAGAAAACACCGATATGGAAGTGGGTCAATGCCCACACGAAGCTTGTCTTACCTGACAATCTATCTGAATAGCCAACCAACGATGAATGCATGTCTCCACGATAGCTTGAAACCGTCGTATAGTGCCGGTTGACCAATGGCTTCTTTGGTCTAAAAATTGTTCCAAGGCCCGAGTTCACAGTGAATTCCCGGAAAACCAGTGTCGCGAGATAAAAATCTCTCTAGAGTCATCGAAGGCTATAGTTGGTACAACTATTCTTGATAGCGATAAGATCTCAGAGTTCGTGAATTGGCCAATTCCACCTACACATCAAGAACCTCACTACACGCAGCATCATTGGCGAACAGCCAAATCACATATGATACTTGCCCCATAATATGGTAGGAAGAGGGCCAAACCGGTTCCGTGAGTCAGCGCTACAAAAAGTCCCCTACCATCATGGGCACCTCAGGCCTGATGAAGGGCCCCGATCCCATCTCCCACCGGGCCACCCTGTTACCAAGGAAACAACTAAGGATTTGAAGACACCCGCGTGCCCCGTCTCTCAAATACCTCTCCGCACCCATGCAACCCATAAAGAGTCCTTACTATAAAAAAGATTCCAAATGTGTTTCATAACATTTGGAATAAGGAGAATCTTTGATACGACGTTAGGCCTAAACCAATCTCCTCCTTTCTGGCACAAACCGATCTCACCGACTGCGCGATGAGAATTCCCACTTTTCTCCGACTAAAGGAAGCTTTTGAAAGTTGACCACTGGTACTAGAATTTGCACATAAAACAGCCGCACCAATAATTACGTATACTATACAAAACAGAACCAATCAGCTGCAACCTTCCCGCATATGATAACGCCCTCGTCATTCACGAATGAATTCTCGCCGTAATTTTATCCGGCAGTACAGGTGCTGTAATGGAAAGTTCGGAAGAGATCAGACCACAAGATATTTCATAGGAAACCCCTCCCAAACCGAATCCTCGTGGTACCCACAAATCATTCCTATACACAGTTACCCCGCCATGAAGATGGCAAATTCTTTCTCTCATTGCTTATCACAGCCAAATCGGTCACTTTACCATTCGCATTGGCACCAGACATCGGATTTTGCCTTTCCGTAAAAGAGGAAATATCATCCGCAGTTAGGGATGGGTTAGGCTGATTTCCCCTCAAGATTTATGATGGAACCGAAATCCCGACATGGGCAAATGTTATAATGACCTAGAAAGGGGCTCCATATAATGATAAATAAAAAGTGAGAAAGGATCCCCTTGTCTTACTCCACGCCAGCAAAAACCCGCTAGCTCTACTCATTTAACACAGAATGTAGGGGTAGAGATGCAATCCTTAATACAATCCATCATAAATGAAGGTGTTCCCATGCTGTCTAAAATACCCGCAAAATACGTCAGCAGGATCATGGTCATATGCCTTCACGTCAACTTTCGTGAGCACACCTAGGAGGCCCACTGTTTCGATGATAGTTGACCATTAGCTCTTGGGTGATAAGGATATTATCAGCGATACTTCAAAATGCTTGAAACCTATTTTGCCTATGAAGTCTTTCTTTAGCATCATGTTTTCCATGACAATAAATGTTTCGTATGACACAAACTCATCACCCTCATCCTCATTTTCTTGTTCTTTTTCTTCCTCCTCATTCCTCTTCATTTTCCTCCCTTCTTCAACTCGTGCTTCCCTCTCCAGTATTTCTTGTTCATGTCTTGTCGTCTGAAGCTCCGGAGTTGCTTCTTCTTCACTTCCAGCATACTTTTCCGTAATTTTGTTTAGGTCAGAATCGAACTTACCAAGCCGACATTGTTTGAGCTGATTCTGGGTTTTAGGCTTTGTACTATAGGAAATGTTCTAGGGCTCTAAAGGTTTGAGACGAGATGATATTTCAAATTCAAAATATTTGAAATTCAATGAGTAGGCCCTTGAATATGCTGGCGCAATTGAATTGTCATGTAACATATTTCCATATCATTTATTGTGCAGAAGTAGTGATATCCAAAAATTATGTCGCAACATAAGAATTTTATGTTGCGACACAAAATTATGAGTCGCAAAACTGAATTGTCGTGACAAAAATTTCTATGTTGCGACAAATAAATGACTCCGAGGGCTAAAACAATGTCGTGACAATGGGTTTTTAAGCAACAAATGTTGCGGCAGTGCATTAAAATGTCTCGACAAACTTTTAGACCTCATACAGAGAACTTATGTCGCAACAAAGATTAAAAATGTCACAACATACAAATGTCACACTCTCAATACACAATGTCACGACAAACTTGCCTTAAACATATGTCACGACAAATGAGATTACAGGCGTCGTCTAAAATATGCATTTCACTGAATGCTTACCTTAGTAAAAAAAAAAATTTTTGAACATGACCGTAATCCTACGTCATACATGCAATTTATTTCCACACCAAATCATTCTGTGGAATACAAATTTTAACATAAACTGTCTTAATTCAAGTATTCAGTATGTAAAGCTCAATTTTTCATTCCAAACATATAAATCAGTGTAAAATAAAGAAATTCGACAAAGAAAGCTAACTGAAACTTCACACGATGGCAGAGCATGATCTTTCTTCAATACGCATCATTCATTAATCAAATCTGATCATTGACAATATCCCCATCTTAATAATCAGCTTTCTTGTCCTAAAAACAATAAAAATCAAAAAATATAAAAATCAAACTTGAAAGAAAACTTAAAAATGGGCCACCAATTCAAAATCAACTATAAAGGAAAATAAAATTGCTTCGGGTCGCTTCCTACAGTTGCTCATTTTTATGTCCTTAGCTAGACAGTTCAACAATATACACTCTTCTTAGCAAATTTCTTCAATAATTTCAATCTAAGACTGGCCTTAGATTTTCCACATAATGTTTCAATCTATTATCTATTCACCTTAAAACTCATTTCGCACTTTGTCTCGTAGTGACCCCATTTCCAAAAAAGGTGAGAGATCAGAATAACTTAGTAAGGACTAATACTCTGATACTTAAGCTTCCTGAAAAGCTTGAGCCTGAGTTGTATAACAGGACTAGCTCCCTACTTGAACCTTTCACAATTTCAATCATGCCATCTCATTTTTCCTCAAATTCGACATCACATATGCCTATTGTACCTTTAATTCATCTCACTGGAAGTACCCTTCTCCCAGAGCATCTTTGCAATCTAGATTCAGCTTCTTGATAGCCCACATAGCCTTATATTCTAGTTCAAGAGGGAAATGACAAGGCTTTCCAAACACAATCCTGTATGGAGACTTTCCAATGGTAGACTTATAAGCAGTCATGTAGGCTCATAATGCATTATGTAACTTTATTTATCAGTTTCTCCTGCTTGTATTCATTGTATTCTCTAGTATATTCTTTATCTTCCTATTGGATATCTTAGCTTGCCCATTTGATTGAGGGTGAGTGGTTAAACCTTATATTGAAGTAAGTCATGATGCATAAAGAGCCTTTGCAACACTGCAGCAAACAGCCACATCATGAGCAATGGTGCTTAGGTCATATCTAGATATAGTATGCCCTTTGAATAAACTCCTAGCCAACCGTGTTAGCACTAGGCTTCTAGGACAAGAAATGGCTTCAACCCATTTGGATACATAATCCACAATAAGGAGAATGTATAGATTTCCAAATGAAGGTGGGAAAGGTCCCATGAAGTCAATGCCCCATACATAAAAAATCTAAACCACTAGTCTCATTTCTTCTATTTATATTGCTACTTTACTATATTATTGTTATAAGACCCATTCGCATTTGTCTTTGAATAATGTCGCGCAGAATCCTAATAGAGAATCTTCACGTTATCTCATGCAAAGTGACCTCCATATGGTGATGCATGACATTTGTCTAAAATTTCAGCCTCCCCAACCTCAGGTACACATCTTTTGATAATCTGATCTACCCCTCTTCTAAATAACGTTGGGTCATCCTAAATATAAAATCTGGCATATATCCTCAACTTTCTCTTGCGCTCGATAAGTCGCTCCGTGGCATAGACCACATGCTGTGTAATTCACTATATCGCATATTTAGGGTACTTGAACCTGTCGCCTGAATTAGCCGCCTTATCCGGAAAGTTCTCTTCAATTTCAGTTCCTTCTTTAACAGCTTGATGATAAGTGATCAGCTAACACATTATCACTACCTTTCTTGTATTTGATCTCTATGTCAAATTCTTGCAACAATAACACCCATTTGATGAGTCTAAGCTTAGTCTCCTTCTTACCATCAGATATTTGATTGCTGAATGATATGTGTGTATGATGACATGAGATCCTAATATGTATGTACTGAACTTCTCACAAACAAAGACCATTGCCATCATTTTTTTCTCTATGATGGAGTAGTTTTCTTGAGCCTCATTGAAAGCTAACATAATAAATAGCTCCGAGATCTTCTATCTCGTCCCAAGACGTCCTCGATCAGATAATCACCGGCATCACACATGATTCAAGTTTTTGCTCCGGGCCTGGTGTTTCCATAATGGGAGATATGATCAATTTAGCCTTGATTTCTTCAAATGCAGACCTGCATGCTTCATCAAACTCAAACTTTGCATCCTCCTCTAGCAATTTACATAATGGTCTTGCAATTTTGGAGAAGTCTTTGATGAATCTTCAATAAAATCCTGCATGCTTAAGAAAACTCCTGATACCTTTCACTATAGTTGGTGGCATCAAAGTTTTTATCAGAGAAATCTTAGCTTTGTTTACTTCCAAGCTTGTTGTAGAAATTTTATGACCCAGGACAATATACCTTTAGTTACCATAAAATGGAATTTCTCCTAGTTTAAAGCTATGTTCTTATCCTTGCATCTTTGAAGTACAATAGCCAGATTCTCTAGGTAGTTTTCAAAGCTTGACCCATGAACAGAGAAATCATCCATAAAAATTTCCATAACCTCCTCTACTAAATCTGAGAAGATGGACATCATACATCTCTTAAAAGTAGCATTACACAATCTAAATGGTATCCTTCGAGTTACTCTGCCCTATGTGGACATGTGAATGTGGTCTTCTCTTGGTCCTCAAGGGCTATGGCTATTTAATTATAACCAGAATAGCGATCCAGTTCAAGTAAGGTTTTTATTATGCTGATTTATGCTGTTGGTTTCTTTGGTTTTTGTGTGGCTTGTGCCTAGGATGTGGGTTGTTGGTTCTTGCTCAGATGGCATCGTGGATTATGTTTCGGCTAATGCCCTTTCCTATGTTTTTAGGAGGTGTGCTATCCGTTTTCGCTTGTTCCGTGGCCTTTGGCTTCTTGTTGTTCTTGGTTGTTACCGGGCTCGCCTTTGGTAATAAATTCTTACTTATCCAAAAAAAAAAAAAGAATAGCCATCCAGAAAACAGTAGTGAGGATGTCTTGCCAAAATGGCTAACATCTGGTCAATGAATGGCAAGGATAGTGATACTTCCTAGTAACAGTATTCAACTTTATGTAATCTATGCAGACTCTCCATCCAGTCACAGTTCTTATAGGAATCAACTCATTCCTTTCATTTCTGATAACTGTGAATCCTCCCTTCTTGGGAACGACATGCACTAGGCTCACCCAAGGGCTGTATGATATTGCATATATAAAGCCCAGACTGTCATTTAATTAACTCTTCACTCATTTACAACTGACTTAGCCTCTCGATGTTCTATAGAAGTCTTTGCATTCTCCTCCAAGACTATTTTGTGCATACAGATTGATGGGCAAATCCATTTCAAGTCTTCTATTGACCAAGCTATGTTTTCCTTGTGCTTTCTCAAAATTTCCACTACCTTATGTTCTTTTTCTACAGTAAGATTTGTTGCTATAGGTTTGGATTTTTGGATTTCTCTTCACCAAGGAATACATATTTGAGATGCTTAGGCAACTCCTTTAAAATAAGACCTTTAGAGCTTTTCTCCTCATGTATTTTCATTCCATTGTTCATCAAATCATTAATCTTTTCTTCCATACTCAACACTGCTCCAGTTAATTCAGCTTCTGCTATCGGCTCTTCCTTTTCAAGATTATCATTATGAGTGAATTGAAGATGCAGTCATCAAATGAGTTCTTATTCATAAAATCATTATTCTTCTCCTTACAAACATAAATTACATTGTTAATTCTCATACATTTAGCTTGTTCAACATCATGTTACTTTAGACTTTGATTAAGGTTGAAATGGACTTCTTCTGCGCTAACTCTTAGAGTGAAGTTCTTCCTTCTTTACATCTATTAGAGTGCACTAGTAGCTAGGAATGGTCTACCAATCATAAGTGGAATTTTCTTGTCTTCCTCAATGTCAACTGGGAAAATGAACTTTCCCACCTTGACCAGCACATCTTCCAAGATGACTTCAGGTTGAGTCATTGATCTGTCTGCCATTTGTAAAGACATAGTAGTGGGAGTTAACTCCCCCAAACAGTCTTTTGACCACTGACAAAGGCCTCAGATTTATGCTTGCACCAGAATCACACAAAGCTTTCCAAAGTCATGGTTTCCAATTGTGCAGGGTATAGTGAAACTTCTAGGATCTTGCATTTTATGTGGCATGTTTTTCTAAATAATAGCACTATAGGTTGTAGATAAATTCACCACTACCTTCATCCAATTTCCTCTTCTTGGTGATAATATCTTTCATGAATTTTGCATAATGTGGCATTTGAGCTAATGCCTCAGCAAAAGGAATATTGATTTCCAACTCCTTGAACATATTCAGAAATTTCACACTACATCCAAATTTTGGATCGTCTACTGAGAAGAGATAGAGGCTGATGTTTCACTTCCTCCTTTTGCACTGGATTTTTTGTTGCCATTTCCTCATGCTCTTTCAACAGTTGGCTCTCATTTGATTGCTCATTTATGCTTTTGATTTGTTACTGATTTGGTGTTGATTTGTTCCTAATTTGCTGCTAAATTGTTCTTGATTTTCTGTTGATTTGTTCTAGATTTGCGACTGATTTTTATTACCAAGTCTGATCCGAAAAATTATCTAGTTTCCTTTTTTCTTTCATTGTAGACGTTTTTGGGTGTGCATAGTTTAGGGGAAAGTAAGTTAGTTTCCTTTCTAGTTTTTTGGCATAATATTTAGTTTCCTTAGTGGCCAAATATTTGTTTTATTCTTCATATTTTTGGGCCTATTTATAGGCATATGTTATTCCTACTTTCTTTAGTTTACGCATTAATAAAATTGAGAGTTTAAATTTCTCTTCGGTTCTTGAAAGTACTCTTTGGACTTATCGATTATTCCATGGCGTTCATAAAGACTTATCAATCAGATCTTCTTCACCGATTGTTGGCGTCCTCATATACCGAGGTTCTTGCTTCTGTATATGCAACGGGTCGAGGTCATCCATCCAAGTCGAACACTAGAGTGGTTCTTCCTAGCTAATTCGATCACTGGTCTCCTCACAAGTTGGCGAGGTTCGTATCAGTTAAAAGTTTAATGTTTTGTGATGTGAAAACCTAGGTAAATTTGAAATTTTTTTGCAAAATAGTAAATTACCGCTACAATACAGGTTGTAAACCTGAAATTTTTCTAGACCACAGGTGACTAAATGGACCACACCGTTGGTTTCGTCTCACAAAATCTAGTTACCCAGCCGATTTTCGTTGAATTATGAGATGGTCAGAATTTCATGTATTTCGAGGCGAAACAAACCAATGACATGGTGGCATGTGGCATGATGCCACATGGCAACATGTCCCTAACATAAGAGCCATGTGTGGAAAGTGCCACTTAGGCTTAGTGCATTTGTGACACTTGGAAATTCACCTAGGTGTCGTGCATGAAAGAGTTGTGGGTGACACATGGAAGTCATGTGTCATACCACAAAGAAGGAAATTCAGTTTAAGTGGGGAGGGAAATTAGTTCGGTGAAAAAAAAAAAGAAAAAAAAGGAAAGAAAGGAAAGGAAAGAAAGAGGAAAGAAAAGAAAAGAAAGGAAAGGGAAGAAAAAAATGAAGGAGACCGGTGGGTTCTTCATTTTGTCAGACCAAGAGTCAAAGTTCATCTACACAATGAAAGCTATGCGTAGGTACCAAAAGTAGGAGTTTTAATCGAAGCTCCAAGAGGTAGGGGTTCCTCCTACTCTAGTTAGTTTTCCACTTAAGGGTTGTTCAAGGGCCATGTGGTTCAGCTCTAATCTTGGGGCTGATACAAGAGACTGTTTGGGACTATTTTTGGATAGTCTACGACCGGTTCCGTGGTTGATTTATCTCCAGAACTACGGATCGGAGGTTGTTTGGGGATCTTGATTTATGGCCCATTTTGGGACTGATTTGTAGCCGATTTCTTGGCCTGTGCATAATCAGTCCTATGGATTGTGTAGTGGGCATAACTTTTGCCACATGAGGTCTTGAGGATCATGAGTGTCAGTGCTTGATTTGAATGATGATCTTGGTGGTTGTTGCTTGACTGATGTTGATATATGCTTGTTTAAATATATTGACATGGAATATGTGATTTATGGAAATTGTATGCTTTTGACATAATGATTAGTACCCAAAAAGTGCTATTTTGAACCCTATTTAAGATAGGTTTTGAGTGTTTTTTTTGTACTAATCATATTAATTAAGCCAATTGACACGTGTAGGTCCCTTTGTTACTAATGATTGTATTTCGAGGATGTTTGTGGTAGTTTTTGCAGGTTTCATAAACCTATCCTACCATATCAAGCTAAGCATATCGAAGTTGAGTTGATTTACATTGAGTTCGTGTGATTTATTTTCGATTACATCAAGCCGGGAATGAAGGAATTGGAGATAAAACAAGCCGGATGTGCCAGAATAGGCGTGATGCAAGGTGAGAAGATAAGGAAATTCATAGAATAGTGAAATTTTCATGATAGTAATTCGTTACACAGCTTAAAATTTCGCACTATAGCGAAATTGTCGCTACATAGCGAAATTTTCTGCTGTAGCGAAATTTCCTGCTTCGTGTTTTTGTGTACAAACGACCCCGTTTTGATTAATTTTATTTCTACCCTTACTGTAGTGATACTATTAAGGATAAATTGGTATTTTCACCTTTTTGTAAGGCTATATAAGCCATGTTATGAACAATTTGTAACCTAACTTTCATTTTAATGCATTTCCATTACGGCCCCTGTTTTCGGCCCTCATTTTCTCTCTTCTCTCTCCTCTTTCTCTCATTTTCTAGGCAACCAAACACACCCCTTGAGAATGACAACTCAAATGATGTTTAGCTAAAGCCTCCAAACCTTGAAGAGGAGGGTTGCTAGGTTGGTTGATGTGGTTTGCTGGTGTTCCTCTGTTTTTCAAGACGTAGGTACTGCGTATTTATATTCCAAACTTTCAAAACTAGGTTTAAAAGCTATTTGATGTACTTTCTTTGGTCAATACTTGGCATACTTGATGGGTTCAGTGTATTCTTAATGGTAGATACACTGACATCCATTAGATGTCATTTACGAGCCATCGAGGGTAGGTTAAATGCTAGATTTCAACTGCAGGAACATTAAATGCTCAGTAAATGCCATATCTCAAAGAGGAATGGTACTAAGGGTTTGTTTCTAAAGTTAAACAAAGATCCAGTTTTGGAGATGACTATATGTCATCTTCCCTAATGCGAGGTAAAAACCCGACGACACCTTTGCAACCCTATCATACCAAGCTAGTGGCCCGAAACTTCAAGGTCTTCTTTTTACATTTTATTTTGAATTACTTTCAATTAACATAGTGACAACAACCACACTTTTTATACAAATCCGTAAACTAAAACAAAAGCCTCACCATTTTGAATCATTATACAAATCCTCATTTGTAAGACAAAAACCCATCCCGTTGTTCGATCCTAGAGCCACTATGTCAAAGAGTTCTACTACTGCTAAAGAGGAGGAATTTAGGTATAAATTTTGTTGATCCGGAACCTTATTGCGGCACGAATCAAATGGCATCATTGCTCGGGATGGTGCCAAACTACAGATTATGAGTTGATGGGTACTTGTAATCCTCATTATAAGTATTGGTGACCTTTTAAACCTTTTTGAAGTTCATTGTTTAGAATTTCAAGTTTTTTACTTAGCGCCATCACGAAATGCTTTTTTATAACAATCATTTTATTTTTCACCACGATCTTTTGCAGCCCGTTGTTGCTCGCTTTGTCTCTTTTTGTGTCAGCGTATTTATGCATCATCGGGATAGAGGTATATCGTAGATTGCAAAAGAGTTAGTACACAATAACAAGGTCATGGAAGTCGTGTACACAAGGAGCAAATGGATCCTCCACCAAGAACAACAAAGTCGCAAAGGTGCCCAGCTGAATCCTACAACATATGTCAATGAGAGACCACATACACCCTCCTGTGAGGAGCGCACCTTCCTACATCATAAATACCAATTGCCGGGCATGGCAACGCCAGACCTCTATCTCGTGCCCCCCGCTTCCCACTTCTTCATGGAATGGAGAATGAAAATCCATATACACATATCTTGGAGTTCGAGGAAGTTTGCACAACTTTTAAAGAAGGTGTGCCCCATATGGACTTGCTTTAAGCCGAAAGCATTTCATCGACATCGAAAGACAAGGCCAAGATTTGCTCAATTCATCGAGGCCGAACAATTAGAAATCAACATCTTCAAGCCGAATTTTTGAAGAAATTTTTAGTACAACCAAGACCAACAAAGAGTAACTTACACTTACTTCCTGACTACGATAATGAGAATTTTATCGTTGTCGAGGTTCATGGAGACCATCAGTGCATGACCACACCATGGGTTTGATACATGGATGCTGGTGAATCACTTCTATGATGGTATGTCTCTGGCCATGAAGCAACTACTAGAAACCATGCGTGGAGGGGACTTTCTGAGCAAGAACCCAGATGAAGCCATGAACTTTTTGAACTATGTGGCTGAAACCTCCAAAGCATGGGACGAACCGAATCCAAGAGAGGCTGAAAAAATGAGACGTTCAACCCACCAAAGGGGAGGCATTTATGCACTTTCTGAAGACACGGAGATGAAAGCAAAATTGACCACTTAACCTGTAAAGGTCGAGGAGTGAAATGAGAAATCGAATGAAGTGCAAGCAAAGGAATGAATTGCCTCGCATTTCACCCAAACTGCTTTAACCGCTTTCGCCAAGTAGCCATCCCGGAGAGCACGTCCATTAGTTCCTTCGAGGGACTTAATGCAAGAGCATGCCTATAAATCTGGGCCAAAATAAGCCACCTACAAATAACTTATGGCAACACCTATAACCTCAATTGAGGAATCATCCAAAACTCTATCATGGAAGCCAAAATCCTTCATATGCTCCCAAGGAGCACAAAGAGCGCTTAGGGCTCCACTTCAAAGACAAAGAAGAAGAGCTCCACCTTCTTTCTCCCGTTGGAGCGTGCACTGAATTCTAAGCAAGGTGGTTGGTACCTTGTGGAGGAACAAAATTGTTGGAATGTTCAAAACTAATCAAAAAATTGAGATAAAGAGAGAGCTCACTCAACAAGAAGATGTATCTCAGAGATCTCCAACAAATATGACAACTTGCAAAGTTCCATTTTCAAGTTATCTAACTAAAGAATGTGGTCCTCGAAAAAGGGAAATCCCTCCCGCATTACAAGAAAACCCTAGGGAATGCATGAGATAGGCTATGCCAGTGATCCCAATGCAAGAATTGATGAAGTCAAAGTAGTAGTTGACTTTGGAGAAGGGTACTGCACTGAGACCAACAAACCTAACACCAACCAAGAAAGTTCTATAGTGGTTAAACCACCGCAGGAAGAACAACTCAAGAGTGTGGGAAGAGGTGAAACACAAGCAGGCCCCTCCTTTCCCACGTGCACTTCGAAAGGAAAATTCGCTAACTAAACTAAATTCTTAAGAAGTACTACGGCAAGTGAAAGTTAACATCCCTCTCCTCGATATGATCAAGCAAGTCCCCACGTATGCAAAATTTTTGAAGGACCTATGCACGGTGAAAAGAGACTTTAATGTGAATAAAAAGGCCTTTTTGACCGAGCAAGTGAGTGCCATCATTGAGTGCAAGACTCCTGTGAAGTATAAAGATCCAGGGTGTCCTACAATATCCATGAACATAGGCGGCACTTGTGTGGAAAAAGCATTGCTAGATTTGGGGGCAAGTGTAAATCTATTGCCTTTTTTCATGTACCAAGAATGGGTTAGGTGAACTGCTTAACCACTATCACTCTCGTTCTAAGATAGGTCCATCAAAATACCAAAGGGGACGTTTGAGGATGTTTGATTCAGTGGAAAAATCTTTACTACCCAAGTGGGATTTCCTGTAGTGCTTGATACCGAACCGGTCGCAGTAGGGGCTAATCATGTGCCAATCATCATGGGAAGGCCATTTTTGGCCACTTCCAATGCGATCATCAATTGTCGAAATGGGGTTATGCAACTCACCTTTAGGAACATGACTTTGGAACTCAATATCTTCCACTTGAGTAAAAAGCATATGCAACCAATGGAGATATCATAAGAAGTCCAGATAATAGATACAATTCTTGAAGAATTGTGCTAATGAGTAGCAAGTGCAAGATGTGCTTAAACTAGACAAGAAGATGGAGGAATGCTCTAGGCATTCAACGATGGAGGTTCAGATCGATGCGTGGCTGACCATGGAGGGGCCGATGATGGTGGACCGACCACACGGATCACACTACCAAAAAGGGTCTCCCATACCCAAAAGGAAGGAAGTTGATTCGGGTCCTCCCGCTCATCGCAGACACGTGCGACTACAGATGGTTCTGATCTCCCAAAAAGGCCATTATGCGCCACGTGTGGATAGAAGCCATTGATTTCACATTACCACCGCTGGTAGTAAGGAATCGGATTAGCTACTCGAATACGTATAAACCGATCCCGACGACATGGGAGTCCTATCCCGCCTAGTGTTAGAGATGCGCTTTACCTGGGCTCGCCCCCAAAAAAGGGGCAGTTTTGTATCATGAGGATGCAAGAATCGTGACGCCAAGAAGTCACCGCTGATGGCACAGGTAGCGTCGACAATGGGGTTGCTGATGCAAATGACGCCTTTATAGCCGGTTCCGGGGGATTATCCTCAGATCTTCATAGCTGCCACGATCCGATTAGATCCGGTCGGTAATGAGGAGATCCTAAAAGGGATCGCTCGGGGCTTCGATCGATACAAGTCCCGACGATGATGATATTGCCGACACTGCAGATGCAGATGGAGTCATACCGGAAATCGCCATTGCTAGTGTCAACACTGAAGGACGGCCCAAATCTCTGGCCGTAAAGCCAGACCTGGTCGATTTTGGCCGTCTTGGGGTCCAAAAGGGGTCAGTCTCGTGGATGGTCAAATCCGTGGTTGTCAAGCTTCCTCGTGATCCCCTTACATCGACCTATAGGTATCCGATCTTGGTTTCAGTCCCGGTCGCTCGAACTGCTCATTCGAGGGTATCAAACCTTGGTCTCGTGGATGGGGTATTCCCGCCGATTGTTTCCAAAATGGCTCGCATAGAGGGCCTGGGAAACACGAGGATGTGCAACGGTGTCACGCACTGGGAGGCAGTCGGGGTCTCGATCACGACTCGGCCATTCTATCTCGGGATCGAATGTGTTCGCTCCTCGTAACTCAACCCTGTGTCCATCCGTCGCTCCGAGGTTTCAACTCCGGGTCTTGCATGAGGATTTTCCACCAATCCCGCCATTGCCTGATTCTCTAAGGATTCGTAAAAGGTAAATGTCAAAGTCCGTCATTAATCCGTCCGTGAAGACAAGGGCTACTTGGCCATCTGTAGTTGCTTCGTTGAGCCTACCCTTTCGCTTTCTCACCTGCCTGCTTGGGGATCAAGGACTGTTAAAGGGGTCTTAGGTAAGGGCAGGGGAGTTATGAATGCCTTGTCATTTCTGAGGATGCCAAGGATAGTTTCATAATTGAGGTCACTATTTGACAATCGACCAAAATCTTGCTCTTCTTGGTCTTTTTCAACATTGCTTGATTGCTTCGTGCTCTAGTTTCATTGTCACTTTCATTGGGTTTTCCTTGATTAATGGGTACCTTGCCATGGTTGTGGGTTGTCTGCAATGATCTTTGGTTGCCTTTGCCTCGCGGCGGGCCGGTTTTTCTCCTTGCCCCGCGTGGCCTGGGCTTTCTTTGGTTGGTTGTTTGTCAAGCTTGAGGTGGGTCCGTCTGGCTGCTGATGGTGTTGTAGCTGGTGCCGCCTTCCTTCTCGGGGGTAGCTCGCTTTCTTCGATTTTCCTCGCTTGGTGGCACACAACCTCATTGGTTTGGTATTCGTGTCTCAAGCAGCCTCGTTGTCGCCTTCCTAGTTTTTAGGAGGTGCTGTCCGCTTTTCAGTTTCTTATTCCCTGGGGTCTTTGTATTGTCATTTGTTGTTGTCATTATCGCCTTTGGAAATAAATTCTTACTTATCCAAAAAAATAAAGGTGCAAGATGTGCTAAACCATGAGTTATCTGAGTGACTTGTAGAGCAAAAAGAACCTCAATGCATGAGCCTGGTGCAGGGGTGCTGGAAGAAAAAAAATGGAAATTCTACCTTTGTTAACTGGAGAAAAGGAAAAGGAACCTCAACAGTTGGATCTCAAACCCCTGCCTGTGGAATTAAAATATGCATTTTTGGAAGAAAACAAGCAGTGTCCAGTTGTAATATCGTCACTGCTGACCACTCCACAGGAAAATAATATGTTGTACCTCCTCAAGATGAACAAGCAAGCTTTAGGGTGGAAAATTTCTGATTTAAAAGGCATCAACCCAACAATCTGCACCCATCACATATATTTAGAAGAAGAGTCAAAAGTTGTTAGGCAGCCATAGAGGAGATTGAATCCCCACATGCAGGAGGTAGTTCGCATTGAAGTTCTGAAGTTGCTGCAAGCCAATATCATTTACCCCATATCTGATAGCACTTGGGTAAGCCCAACCCAGGTGGTGCCCAAGAAGTCAGGAGTGACCACTATAAAAAATGAAAAGGGTGAGGATGTGTCTACCTGCCTTACCACTAGATGGAGGGTATGCATAGATTATAGGAGGCTGAATGCAGTAACAAGAAAAGACCACTTCCCACTCCCCTTCATTGATCAACTTCTTGAGAGAGTTTTTGGGCACCCATTCTACTCGCTTGGATGGGTATTCAGTGGTACTTTCAGATAGAGATCGCACTTCGCAGGATCAATGAGAAACTACATTTACTTGTCCATTTGGAAACTATGCTTACAGGAGGATGCCTTTTGGTCTCTGCAACGCTCTTGCCACCTTCCAGAGATGTATGCTTAGTATATTCAGTAATATGGTGGAGCGCATAATGGAAGTATACATGGATGATATCACTATATACGGAGGTGATTTTGAAGAATGTTTACTAATCTTGAAACTGTCCTGCAAAGGTGCGTTGAAAAGAACCTAGTGCTTAACTGGGAGAAATGCCATTTTATGGTTAACCAAGGTATTGTGCTAGGGCATGTTATTTCCATCAAGGGAATAGAAGTTGACAAGGCAAAAATTGAACTTATTTCCAAACTTCCTTCTCCAACAAATATAAAAACAGTTAGGCAATTCCTTTGCCATGCAGGCTTTTACAAGAGATTCATCAAGGACTTTTCAAAGATTGCTAAGCCCCTTTATGTCGCCGAGAAAGATGCTAAATTTGCTTCGATAGAGACTCCAGCCAAAAGAGCTTAAGAGCCGAGGTCCCACTCACCACTCGCACTAATAGTAAGAGCACCTAATTGGCAAATACTTTGAGGTGATGTGTGATGCAAGATCTTGCTATTAGAGCGTCTTGGACAAAGAGAAGGTGGAAACCATTTGTAGTCTATTATGCAAGCAAACTTGAATGAGGCAGCCAAAAGGAACTACACTACTACTGCAGGCAACTGCTGCGTGGTCTATGCCTTAGACAAATTTCGAGCATACTTGGTTGGGTCTAATATAGTCATTTTTTTTTTTTTGGATAATTAAGAATTTATTACCAAAGGGGCAACGCCCAACCAAAGAATACAATGAACTGGGGCCCGAGGCCACAACTGTGCAAAGAAAAACGGACAAAGACCTCCTATAAATATAGGAACAGGCAACAGCCCGAACAACATAAATCCACCAATATCCGGGCAAAAAAGAAACAACACAAGAACCCGCCCACAACCCGGGCAAGGCAACAAGGCCCCAACAATCACAAATCAAGCATCCAACCTACCAGGAGATAAAATATTAATAGGGAAGGACCATCTCTCACACATTGATCTGTTTGCAGGACTATCAACAACCTTCCGAAGACCAGAAATACAAAGTCTAACATCATCACAAATGAGGTGAAAAATAAGATTTCACTGAGCATAGTTGTTCTCATGAATTTACTATTCAGATGACTCCATAAGTGGTAGATAGTAAAGACCACGCAATCTTCCTTGTAATGGAGCCGAAGGACTTTCCCCTTGTCAAGTACTACCACAAGAATTCGTTCTCCCAATTCCGAGTTCTAGATACCCTGACAACCATAGAATCCTCCGCCAAATACCAAACGTGAGATGGCAACCTAAGAATAAGTAGTCTGCCTTCAAATATTAAGACGACAAAATACACAAGATATAGAGTCGGTGAGACCTCACTGAGAAGCTTATCCTGGTAAATCAATATGTTCTGAGACACACCTGCACAACGAAAGCATGCCTCCCGATGGCTTGGAGAAACCAATCGAATGGTGCCAATGAACAACCCATCTTGGTCTAAAGTGGTTCCAGTAAAGCTTACAAGGAAACCCCATGATCTAGGAGTCCAAGAGATAATATCCCTAGAGGCATCGATAAGGTACTGGCACAACCGTTTGGATAGCAATAAGGTCACCCGAATTAGCGGTAGGCCACCCCACTCCTTCATCAATAACTACAAATTTACTGACAAGCATGCTGAATTGCAAGAGTCATACATCCACCATAATAGTATGAGAGGACCAACCTGTTCCAAATCATGCCATAACTAAGGTCACCGCCCCATCACCCACCTTGTGCTTTATGAGGGGTCTGATCCTCTCTCTAAGTTGAAGTATTTTCCGCCAACCTGTGAACAACTCGCGGGGACCTTTGCATCCTGCAGGCTCCCCGCCGCGCATAAACCTCCATACCCACGCCACCCATAAGGAGTCCTTCAGAGAACGCATTCCGCATGCTTCATAACATTTGAATCATTCACAGGTCTTAACACGCCTAAGGCCTAAACCGCCCTCCTCCTTCGAAGACACACTATTCCCACTTGATCTTAGCACGACGAGCTCCCTAATTTCCGCACTATGCTAGCTACCGAGTGGATCGTCAATCTGTATATAGTATACTTGGGGATAATAAATGTGCCGCACCAAGACAATTATACTCAGAGGACCTAAGTAATCACCAGAATCGCTTCAAGATAAGATAAAGATTCGCTTGCCCAAGATCGACTCGCCGTAATTTTCGAATAAGAGGTATACAATCACCGTGCGTGGAGCCTTGTGAAACCGTAGGGACTCCCAAACATCTCATAGGAAACTCCGCCCAGATTGAACCCCGTATGCTCAACAAGTCATTCCAATCCCATCGTAAAACTCCGGCTAGGAAATGGCACTTTTCGCTTGTTCACTAGCTTCTCCCGAGAAGCACGCAACCTCGCGACCTGGCCCATGAAGACTAACACCGGATCGAGAGATCCCACCGTAGTAACAAAAACATATCATCTCGCAAACATATGAGTTAGTTGATTTCTTGCATCCGGGTGAAACCGAAACCCTGGGTTTAATGGCGCCACGCCTATGATCCGAAAGGGCCTCCATTGCGATGGGATGAATAAAAAAAGATGATAATGGGTCCCTTGCCTTAACCCCGCTGCTAGCAAAATCCCGTGAAGCTCACCATTTATCGAAATAGAGTAGCTGGCGGTAGTGATGCAAGCCATAATACATTTCAATAGATGAGTAGGGGTTCCTGCTACAGAGAGGATACTCAAAGATACAACCCCAACTAATCGTGGTCGTATGCCTTCATGATGTCAACCTTGGGCCAAGACACCCGAGGACCAATATCACGATGGTAGTTTAACATAAGGTCTCTGGGTATGACATCATTTAGTGTTCGACCTTGAACAAAAGCCGACCGTGGAGGGTCATAATGTCTAGGAGACACCGCTTAATTCTCGAGCAATGATCTTCTGAGATGCACTTATGCATGGTGTTGCAACAAGAAATACAGGCCTATAATCGTGCATAGAACCGTGATTGGAACCCAGGCACCAAAGCTATAATTGTATAATTAATCTCAAGCATACTGCATTCAAAGAAGGAACTCATTACCAAGCAAACGCCACTCCCAATAATACCCCAAGCCACCTTGAAAAACGCGAGAAAACCCATCAGGCTGGAGCTTTGGAATCATCAATGGAAAATGGCTTTTGATCTCCTCATGGAAATCGCGTATTCAGATTCATATGCCGGGGACCACCAAGCCATCCAATCCATCTAAATACTCGTAATCCGCTTAACTGCGGGGTTCATCGTAACATAAAATACCTCGAAGTGCCTATACCTTCCGCCACGGCAACCTGCCTTTCTCGCCTGCTGTACCCATTTGCCATAAGAATAACCTTTAAAGCACTCCGAGCATTACGAGCCATAAAATTTGCGGAAGAAGCTTATGTCTCCGTCCTCGAAGCGGCTTTACTGAACTCTAGATTTTTGCTTCAAGAAACCTCTCGCAAATGGCTGCCATGATAATTCTTTTTTACAACTCTTCTCATTTTCCCCAAAGATGGGACTAGAGGGACTGCTGAGCACAGCAGATTGGCCCGGCAGTGCCTCTCTCAAGCGCCACAGTCACGCCATGCGACCTACCAAAGGATCAGAAATTGAAGGCTTTAAGGATGGCCTTCACACTTTTCAACTTGCGGGTCAGTCTGAACATGGGAGTACCGAAAACTTCATTACTCCACGCTTCCTTTACAAGCCCAATGAAGTCTGCATGATCAGCCCCGTAAATTAAAGAATTTGAATGGGATAAGCTTCAGGGGCCTTAATCTGGGATTTACCTTAAGACTGCAACCGTAGGCAATGATCGATAAACCCAGGGGAGAACTTCCATGAACGAATTGGGGAACATATCCAAGCTGCATTCATTTTGAAGGCATCTGTCTAACTTCCTAGCTATGAAGTTAACACCCGCTTGACGGTTCATCCAAGTGAATAAAGGCCCCACGAAAGGAACATCCGCAAGCTCAAGGGAAAACAGGCACTCGTGGAAGTCATTCATGGCCGTGTCATTCAACATGTCTCCTCCGGACCTTTCACTGCTAAACCCGGTGGAGGGGTGAGAGCGTACGCTTCGTAGTTTATGGGGGAAGGGGTCTCCCCGTCTCTCTCCCGAGATGGGTTTCCTGTTGCCAACCATCTTGTGGTTTCCGATTCCGGTTCATGTGAACATGGTTTTTCCATGTCTGGTGGGAGCATCTTTATCCACCTTATTTCATTTTATTCAGTGATTTCCATTTTTCCTACAAGGAAACAAGGGGCCTCCCCTTTCTTAACCCTTAAAAAGGTTACCCACGCCGATCGTCGATGCCGATCGCCATCAGACACATCATGGCAGGCATCTTCCGTTTCGGTTGAGATCGCCAATACCGCTTGCATTTCCACGTTGCAAAGGTTGACACCGCTTCGGGTGACGCCTGCACAAAGGTCGGTTCTAAAGGTGTTAACGCTGATTCCGAAGCCATATCCTCATATTTACAAGGTACAGCTCCCCAATATGGGTTTCAAAGAAGTCTATACGGAGGTATTTCCATTGCCGAAACAGGTCCAAATACTCCAAATCACGGGTCATCGTGACTGATTTTGCTCCTCTCCCATAAGCACAAGATATGGCTTCTGAGTGCCGATCACTACGCGACGCATCCGTGTCCGGGAGGGATATACCCCATTTATTTCCCGCCAAAGAGACTCGGGTTCATCTGATCCCGACCGGCCAAAGTGATGGTGATACATCCGCATTCGGGTCCTAAACATCCGAAAGATCGTATCTCAGGTCTGCCCCGCGGTCCCGCATCCACCAAGGGTGTGGTTAAAGGAAACTTTGGTGGCTCCGCTTGGTTTTTCCAACAAATAGCTTACTGGGCTGATGGCATCATGGCCGCAGAATCCCACTCGAAATGATGCCGATGGTGCCTTTATTTTCATCTTTTCTCGATTCTACTTTTTCTCGGGGTCGGGTCCCCGTGACATTTTCATCATGCTCGGGCCCCTCGCTTTCGCTCTTAACCGGCACCAACAGTCGCCACGGATTTCCTACAAGGAATAATTACACTGGACGCAAGTGCTTGATCTCCCGCCTATTAGGAACTCAGTTTTAGCTGAAAGATGTTTAAGGAGGTTCAAGGTCTATTGATTTGTCGTCCGTTTTTTGATCTCACTGGAAGAATACGCGATTTGGGCAATTTTGCGTAGTTCGTTATACCGACATGTGTCCATTTTTAGATCGGATTTCCTCGCCGTTCTTCTTTAAGGTTCGCCAATTTTTGTGGATCTATGCTATCCTAATATGCCTGGTTCCATGTTCGGATATGGATGCAGTTGTGCGTCCCTCGTTTTTTCAGGGTCTTCTTGGTTACTTATGCCCGTTGTATTTGATTTATTTGGTTTTCCCAGGCCCTGTCATAGCTTGAGTTATCTACGGTTGATATGCTCGTTACTCTGTCTGCGGGTTTGGCTTTCGTAATCCAGACGTGCCGATGCCCCTTTCCTAAGTTTTAGGAGGTGTGTCAGTCTCATTTGTTGTCTTCTCCGTAAATTTCTTTGCTGCCTGGGTATTGCTCCTGATTTGTTTGTTTGGCCATTGGCCTTTTTGGTAATAAATTCTTAACAATCCAAAAAAAAAAAAAAATCTTTATCTTATACCCCATAGACATACCTATCGCTTTCCTGGCCTTATACAAGATACAATTGTACCGTGCACTGCTTATTATCCCTAAGTATACCTATGGCCTAAGATCGAGCGCCATTCAAAAGAGTTTCTTATGGTCCGAATTGGAGCGCCGTCAGGCTAAGATCATGGGAATCTCAAGTGTGTCTTCCAAAGGAGGAGGGCGGCTTAGCCTCGGGACGTGTTAAAGATCCTCGAATGATTCAAATGTTATGAAGCATAACCGAACTGCTTCACAAGAAGGACTCCTTATGGGTGGCGTGGAAGTGAGGTTTTATCTCGCGGTAAGGAGCCTCGAATGCAAAGGTCCCCACGAATTGTTCCCTTAGCTTACGGAAAATCCTTCAACTTAGAGAGAGGATCGCACTTCATAAAGCACAAGGTAAGTGACGGGCGCGACCTTTTATGGCATGATTTCTCGAATCCTGCTGGTCCTCTCCTTCCCTATTATGGTGAGCGGATCTTGTATGACTCGCAATTCATTGTAACGCCGAGTAGTCAGAAGTTATTGATGAAGGGGTGGAATCGCCTACCGCTAATTCAGTGACCTTATCATATCAAGAACGCTTGTGCCAATTACTATATCGATACTCCTCTAGGAGGATATTATCTCTCACTCAGATCCTTCGTGGGTTTTCACTGTAGCTCTTTTTTGATAATTATTCAACGAAGCTCTTCCCGAACCACTTTAGACCAAAGATGCCATTACACTGCACCATTCGATTGCTTCAAGCCAAGGAGGCATGCTTACCGTCTGGCAGCCGTACGCAATGCATTGGCTACCCAAGATAGTTTCCTGCGGGGGTCTCACCAAATTTATATCTTGTGTATTTTGTCGTATAATGTTGAAGACAGAACCACTTATTATCTGACATTGCAATTTCACAACCGGTATTCGCGTAGGATTCTATGGTCAAAGGGTCTCTTAACTCCGAGGAATTGGGAGAACGACTCGTGGGTAATCACAACAAGGGAAAGTCCTTCACCATTACATATGAAGATTGCGTAAGCTACTATCTACCACTAGGGGGTCATCTAATAAGAGAATTCATGAGAACAACTATGCTCCTACCACTATTTTTCACCTTACTTGTGATGATGTTAAATCCAGATTTCCGGGTTCCGTAAGGTTGTCGATAGTCCTCAAGAAACAGATCAATGTGAGAGATATCCTTCCTCATTAATATTTTATCTCCCGGTAGGTTAGATGCTTGATTTGTGATCGTGGGGCCTTGCTGCCTTGCCCTGGGCCAGGCTGGTTCTGTGTTGTTTCTTTGCCCTGACGGTGGGCTCTCAGGCCTTTGTCAGGTGGCTTCAGTACTGCCTCGGGTCGCCTATTCCTACATTTACAGGGAGGTCAGTCCGTTTTTCTTGGCCCGGTCAGGCATCTGGCCTTAGTTCATTGTATTCATCAAGCTAGCGTTGCCCTTGGTAATAAATTCTTAATTATCCAAAAAAAAAAAAGTTGAAAGCATTCTAATCGAGGCACCGATTCTTACTCAGCCGACCTATAGTAAAGAATACATGATTTTTAGTGATACTTCATTAAATGGACTTGGATGTGTCCTTATGCAAGAGGGTAAAGTGGTAGTTGTTAAGACCAAACTGTATCCGCACTGATCTCATACGTAAATGACAAATTGTGGTGGGGCCTGAGTCGAAGGAGGGTCGACTCACGCGGTAGGCCCTCCCAAAAGATGATTCGGGCAGATATGTTCCCAAAAAGATACACACAATGAAACAACCCTCAGGTGAGGTTTCTCTAAATGAGCAAGAATGGGAGGACGCTACGAGTGGACTCGCTCTGAGGTTGTCTCACACCGTCAAACTCAACATGGAGCGCATCCAGCCGATGCCGACATCAGCTGTCCCATATCCGCTCCGACCGCCGAATCGGTGATCAGCCGATCCGACATGGTTTGTTCTCGAGCTCAAACCCACCGATCCGATATCAGAGTCCGCCCGAAGACTTCCATTGGTCATGGTGGAGTCACAGCATCATTCAAGAAGACCAGCGAGGAAGACCTGTGATTCGTGGGATGGGCTTGATGAAGGCGGGTATGAGAAGGTTCTAGGTCGTTGAGGCGACCATGGTCAAATGATGTATCGGCACATCACAGAATGAGGATTCTCAAGCATGAGACAAATGGCTTATGGTAGGTAAAGAGCTAAGTGCTAATCACAAGGCCGACAGTGGAACAGAGGATTTAAAGGGTGGTGATTTGGATGGGAAAGCAGCTCCATCAGTTAAATCATGGAAGAACCTTTTTCAGCCGAAAACAAGTGGTCAACTACAGCTCTTAAACCACATAATGCAAATGGGAAGTTTGTTGCCAAAACTCTTCCCACGGAGGCTGAACGAAGGCATTGATATGTGGAAAGGTCAGTTGGTCGACAATTTCTAGATAAACGACTCCTACTTCTGGTGGTGAGATCCTCCGTTAGCAGTGTTATGGGGGCAAGAAGGAGATGCTCTATATATCCACAAATCAAATGGATTATTTTCTTAGATTCAGTGACTTGAGGCTCGATTGGGTTATGGATTCCGACCATGGCATCTAGGCCGGGAGACCATTCATATATTACGTGCATGAGACCAGGTATGGAGATGTCGGGACATTCAACTTTCCAATTATTCCAACTGGTAAATTTACAATATACCTTCGGGAATATCGACAAGAATTTGTCTCGTACATAGCTAGCACGTTGGTATCCTACTTCCATCTTCGATGCACTCCACCGAGAACCGTATTAAAATTATCCTTGCTAGAATTTCAGGTGTGAGGTCAGTTGACCGTGAATTCTAAATCTATACTTCGACAGGGGTACGGCAATTATTCTAATATAAGGATTGAATATCCCGTGGACCCTGGCTAATGTCGCCTCGAATGCAAGCGGTTTGGCCATAGTCTTCAACCGCTGCTGCTAGCGGTCCAGAAGCACCAAAGACTAACTCAATGTTTCGTAGATCAAGAAGGTAGCTGATGAAGAAGGATGCGTGATACGGTGGGTAACAAAGTTGATATCGGGGATACCAGTTGATATAACGAGTGACAAAGTGGTGTTAAAAACAAAGATTTAAGACAGGATGGAAGTAATCATATCGCTACGAATGCCGATGGTAAGTAGGCCGCTAATGACATTGGCATCAAACCTAAGTTACATGGTAATGCCTTCGCATGTTCAGACAACTGAGGAAGAGGAGACAAGCCTAAATCCACGCTGGATACTTATGATTTTTCCGACTTCCGGCTCGGGATAATGCTCTGCGCATAAAGAGAGTCGATGAGCCGGGACTTCACGCCTGCCAATCTCTAGAAAGAAGCTCAAGAAATTAAAGAAGTGAGTCTTGCTTCTAAGGTGACCCTGGCCGGGGTATGTAATAGCCCCAATGGTTAAATTTGCTTCTTGGAACATAAGGCTCGAATGACCCTTAAGCAAAAAGCAGTCACTACATGTAGTCCCAAACTCTTGATTTTGTGTGTATTCTCGAAACTCCTGTGCGTGAGAGCATAACAAGACTTAATTTTCACAAATGAATTTAGGTTGAAATTGTTTCAATTATGATCATGCCCACTTGGTAGAATTTGGATTTGTGGAACCCGTGATAAGGTGAGCATCGATGTTATCCATTCAACGGACTGTGCAATACTTTGTCATGTTACTTACACAAGGACAATCTTCATTTTGGTGCTCCTGGGCCAAGATATGCTTCGAATAACTACATGGAAAGAAGAGTGTTGTGGCGTCATCTCCAATGGTGTGAACCCGTGGTAGGCAAAAATCCATGGTTCATTATCGGGGATTTCAATACCACCAGATTTGTCACAGAAGTCCGTGGGTAAGATGGCTCAGATTTGGTAAATAGATGGATTTTCAGTGAGTGTCTGTTTCAATTTAATTAGATGATGTCTCTTCATGGGACCCATATTTACGTGATGAACTGGAAGAGGGGGAAAATTTTACAGCTAGGAAGTCGATCGTTGTTCAAATGAATGTTGCTGACATATTTCCCATCGACACGGAAGTTCAACACTGTTATCCGATCATTGCCTCCGTCACAAGTTTAACATAACCCTGCTTCGAGCACAAGAAAAAATTTCCTTTAAGTTTTTTAAATTTTGGTCGACCACTCGCTTTTCTGAGATATGCACTAGCTTCGAGGAAGTGCTGGTACTCCCATGTACGACCGAATAGAAACAGTGTAAGTGCAAAAGCGCCCCTAGTAGTGCGAACTTCCATTCGTATGGTAAGTTGCGTGAACGAGCTGTAGCCGGGAGAATCCTGAACTGTTCAAATGTCAGATCGAATGTAAATTCCTCTGACTACTTACAGGAAACAGAGGAAAGTATTTAAAGATACCCACGATCTAGCCTACGCAGAGTGAGGGCTTTAAAACAAAATTCAGAGTACAAGGGCTCAAACTCGAGATCATCACAGGTTTTTTCCATAAAGTTGTCAAAGCTCTAATGCACCTGAGTGCGATTAAAGTCGCAACCTCCTGAGATGGATGAATTAGCGACCCTGAGGCCATCAAAGAGGGAGCTGCGGTTTTTTCAAGAATGTATTATGCCTCGATGGTCCTTCTTTTTCACTCAAGAATACATGGATAATGTTGGTGGGTTCATGTCTACGCAACACCTGACATTTTAAAGGGTGAAATTACTCATGGAGGAGATCAAAAGGCCATGTTCTTCTTATTGATGAAAACAAAGCCCCTGCCCCGATGGTTTCTCTGCCCTTTTTCACAAGGCCATGGTCTATTATCGAAGTGATGAAGGCGGCAGTTAATTTTTTTCAACCGGTAGGTTTCTTCGAGATTAATTGCACGCTTATTGCTTTGCGCCCGGGCGTCCCTACTGAAGACTATGAATGATTATAGACCAATTCTTGTTGTAACACCATGTATAAATGCATTTAAGATTATAGTCAAGGAGGTTTAAACAATGCATCCCCGATATAATAAGTCCTTCGCCGCCTTTGCAAGGTCAGTATCAGCTGAGCACATCCTTATCAAATTCAAGAGCTCAATGTCAACTATCATCGAAGGCTGCTGGCCTCCTAGTGTGTAATGCCTTCTGCAAGTCGACATTAAGAAGGCATATGACAGCAATTAGTCGGAGTCAGATTTTTGGGTATTTTAGACAGCATGGGAACACCTTCATTTCTGATGGATTGCACATGGGATTTGCATCTCTACCTTACATTCTCTCAGATTTGCAGAATGGGCGAAAGAAGGGTTTTTTTGCTAGTGCCGTGGAGTGAGACAAGGATCCACTTTCTCCGCTTTTATTTATCATTGCTATGGAGGTCTTTCTAGGCGTCATTATCAGCGGCCATAATCGTGATTTTCAGCCCATCCTAAACAAGTGGGAATCAGCCTAACCCATCTAAGCTTTACGGATGATATTTTCCTCTTTCTCCTCGAGGACAAAAACTACATGTTATGATACAGTTGGCAAAGTTTGAGCAATTCTTCAAGGTAAGTAAACAATCGTAAGAGGCCATTCATGGCTGCAAGCGATGACATACAGGGGAAATGATTTATTGAACACCACAGATTTGCCGTGTGAGAGTTTCCTATGAAATACCTTGGAGTCCCTCTGATCTCAACTAGACTTTCCCATTCTGACTGTCACCATGATCTGATAAAATTTCAAAGTGATCTATTCGTGGACAAGGTGGCGCATCATACGCGGGAAGGTCAGCAGCCGATCGTTCACAGATAGTATACAAGAAGACTGAGCAACTGCTTATATTGGCCTAAATCTACAATTGCTAAGATTGAACATAAGCTAAAGCCTTTGATCCCAAAATTGTAATTCTCATCGCGCCAAGATCAAATGAGCTTCCGCTTATCTTCGGGCCGAGGAGCGCGGTTTGCATGCACAGACAAAGATTAATGATGCAAATGTTATGAAACACATTTGGAATCTTTTATAGTACACTTTATGGGTTGCATGGGGCGAGAGAAGGTATTTATAAATGAGCCTGGCAAAGCAAACCCCGCTGTCAGTGGAGTCGCGAAATGTTTCCACTGGTAGATAGGATCAGTTCTTCATCAAACAAGTATAACAATGGTATGGGACTTTATGGCATGACTCCCCGGAACTGCTGGTCTCTTCTACCATATTATGGAGACCGTATCATATGATTGGGTTATTCATAATAATGCCTGCGGTAGCTGAGGTTATCGATGGTTATAGGACCGCCACCATAACTCAGATCTTATCGCTTATCAAGAATAGTTGTACCCAACCCAGCCTCGATGACTCTAGAGAGGATTTTATCCTCGACACTTGCTTCTTTCTGAATCACTGTGAACCCGAATTTTGAACAATTTTAGACCAGCGCCGCTGTCAACCGCACCATACGCATTTGGTTTCCTCAAGCCATCGAGACATGCATTCATCAAAGTATCGCCATTCAGATAGATTGCTGTGCAAGACAAGCTTCTCGGGGGCATGATCGAATTTATATCGTGTGTTTTCTCATTCGACTAATGTTGAAGACAGAACCACTTCTTGTTTTACAATTCACTCGCCGGTATCCTCAAAGTTGAGATTTTAAGGTTATGTGGGAACTGAACTCATGAATTGGGAGAATGAGCTTTATGTAATTGCTACCAAAGGGAACTTTTGTTCTATCACCAAGAGGATTGCATGGTGCTACCATTTATCACTTAGAGACAAATGGAATAGTAGAAATTCTATGAGAATATTTATTCTCCAAATGATGCTATTTTTTCATCTCATTTGTAATGATGTCAGTCGAGAATCTCAAGTTTTAAGGTGTGGATAATCCAATAAATGTAGCTATGTGTGAGAGATGGTCATTCCTCTTAATATTCTTGGATATCAGTGTTTCATTTGGTTGATTGATGGTTTCAAGTACGGTTGGGTCCTATCTCTGTTTGGCCCGGGGGTCTTAGCCCGGTTGTGGGCCGGGCTTTAGGTGTGGTGACTCACGATGTGGGTGGGTGTCTGCTTGTTTTGTTTTGCTATCCTTGGTTGTTTTGGATCAGCGCTTCCTTCATTTTTTAGGGAGGTTCTGGCCTGTCTGCACTTTGGGCCTTGTCCACGTATTTTGTCGGGGGCTGGTTTTGAATAATGCTTACTTTTATCCAAAAAAAAAAAATGTATGATGTGATCAGTGTATGCCAAACTTTTTGTATTGCCACCTAAAAACTTTTCCGTCTCTCACAACGGCGCCAAAAACTTGTTAAGACTAGATTATATATATGTATATAAAAAAATTAATAACACTATTACCAAAGGACTAATAGCTAATCCCCGGCAACGAAGCCAAAAACTTGTTCAGACCAATTTTTCATATACATAAAAAAAATGGATTTGTTCTTGTTGTAAAATGACTCATTAAATATTTGAGTATGGTCTTGATTTTTTTTTTTTTTTTTTTTTTTTTTTGATACTATGTGTCTCAGATCACTGCCATATAACATGTTAAATAAGGTATGGATAATAAAAGTCTATACGTCATATCAGTGTTTGAATGATAAACAAAGTTATCAATCATCACCACCAAGATCAGCTACATTGAACTCTTCTATTATGATAGAGGACTAAAAATGTACCCTAGTCCGAAATCTTTTTTTTTTTTTTTTTTTTTTTTTTTTTTTTGATAATTAAGAATTTATTACCAAAGGGGCAACCCAAAGAATACAAAGCAAAGAGGCCCGAGGCCAGAAACAGTCAAAGAAAAACGGACAAGACCTCCCCTATAACATAGAACATGCAACAAACAACAACACAAAGCCAATTAACAAAAAACAAGCCCACAATCCGGGCAAAAGAAACACCAAACACAACCCGCAAGGCAACAAGGCCTCAACAATACAAATCAAGCAACCAACCTACCATGAGATAAAAATATTAATAGGGAAGGACCATCTCCACACATCGATCTCTGCTGCGTGACTATCAAAAACCGTCCGAATACTGTAAATACGGTTCAAACATCACTCCACAAATGAGGCTGCAAACAGTGTCGCTTGGAGCATAGTTGTTCTCTGAATTTCTGATTCCGATGACCCCACAAGTGGTATATATAGTAGCACCCCACGCACCTTCCTTGTAATAGAGTTAGCACTTTCCTTTGTTGGCAATACCCATAAGAATCTTCGCTTCCTCCCACCTCTATTCTGGTGTAGACCCCACACAACCATAGAATCCTCCGGAAAATACCACCTGGGAAATGGCAAATAAGAATAGATGGTTCCCGTCTTCATATTAGCACGACAAATACACAAGATATAGAACTGTGAGACCCCACTTGAGAAGCTTATCCTCGGGTAACCAATTTGTCTGCATGTACCAACCGCATAACACAGCATGCCTCTCATGGCTTGTGTCCTTCAGATCAATAGTTTAACAACAGTCCGCCCTTCGCCTGTGCGGTTCCAAGGCAGCTTGAGAGAAAACCCCTATGATCTGGTCCAAGAGATAGTATCCCTCTCAGAGGCATCGATATGGTAATTGCACAACCGTTTTGATAGCAATATGGGTCCTCGAATTAATACATAGGCCACCCCACCCTCCCCCCACCCCCCCTCCCCCTCCCCTATCACAACTTCAGCTACTCGAGCATTACAATGAATTGCAGAGTCATACAAAATCCGCTCACCATAATAGGGAAGGAGAGGACCCTGTTCCGTAAATCTATGCCAGAAAAGGTCATTGTGGCCACCCACCTTGTGCTTATGAGGGGCCCGATCTCTTCTAAGTTAGAGTGATTTTCTCCGCCACCTGAAACAACCTCGTAGGGACCTTGCATTCCAAAGACTTCGCCAGATGAACCCCTCTCGCAGACTCCACGCCACCCATAAGGGTTCTTCTTGTAGAACTTATATGCTTCATGTGAGTCGAACGTTCAGGTCTAATAATTCTGCCAGTCAAACGCCCCTGGTATACACACACTGACTTTCTAATTTTTACCTAGCACGACAGCTATTTCCCGAATTTCCAGACTACAAGAAGTCGCAATGACTCAATCTTAGATATAGAAGGCTTAGATAATAAAATAAATGACTAAATATTAATTGTATACCGATACACCAAAGCACCACCTGTAACCTGCCGGCATAAGATAGAGAGTTGCTGAACCAAGATCACTCCGTCGACCCTTTGAATAAGAGGCATACAATCACCGTGAGTGAGCCTTGTAGAAATCAGGGACCCAAATATCTCATAGGAACCTGCTCCATACTGCACTCGTATGCTCAACAAGTCATACCTAACTTCACGAAACCCCGCTAGGAAAATGGCACTTTTCTTCTGCTTGTTCACTGGGGCCCCGAGAAGCTCGCAACCCGCTTTAATTGCCTATGAAGACTAACACCGAATGCGTCCCACCGTAAAATAAAACATATTATCTCGTAAAGCATAAGTGAGTTGATTTCCTCGTATCCGTGAAACCGGAACTCGCGCTATCACAATGCAGATCCAAAGGCCTCCACTGGCGCAGGATGAATAAAAGATGATAAATGGGTCCCCGCCGCAACTCCACGCTATAGTGAAACCGCAGCTCACCACACCTAAATGAAGGATCGTAGTATGCCATAATACAATTCAATAGTGAGTAGGGTACCCATGGGTTGCGAGAGAATACTTCAAGATACAAATTCAACTAATCGTGTCGTATGGCCTTCATGATGTCAACCTCTTTCACACCCGAGGACCAATATCACGATGGTAGTTTAACATAAGGCTCCTGGTGATAAGGAGCCATTTGCCTACAATGTTCACCTTTTGTACAAAAGTGCATCGCAAATATAATATCCGGATACACTGCTAACTCAAGAAGAATGACTTTCTAGATACCATATTGTACAAGAAATAGGTCTATAATCGTGTATGAACCGTGATTGGGAAACCTGAGCACCAAAGCTATAATCAGACAATTAATTCGCGGCATACTTTTATCGCAAGGAACTGTTGAAACAAACATCGGTCAATAATGCTCACAAATTTGAAATGGAGAAACCACACTTCGCCAGGAGCTTTGGAATCATCAATGGAAAATGGTTTCTGATCTCCTCATGGGAAATTGATTTATCTAAATATCCATATGTCAGGGACCACCTGAAGCCATCCAAACTATTTAAATACTTTCAGCTGCTAGCCGAGGGTTCACGTAACATGCACACTTCGAAGTGTTCATGTGTTCTCGCCTAATGGCAACCGCCTTCAGCCTGTACCATTCGCTCATAGTAATAACCTTCAAAGCACTCCTAGTAATACGAAGCTTGACAAATTTCAGGGAAGAAGTTAGTGTTCGATCCCCGAAGTCAAGCTATCAATCCTAGATTTTTTGCTTCAAGAAACCTCTCAAGAACGGCTGAAGCCATGATAATTCTTGCACAATCTCTTTCTCTATTTTTCCTCAAAGATGGGGATTTAGAGGGACTCAAGAAGTACTCAAGGGACAATCAGGTGCTGCCTCAGCGCCACAACGCCAGCCATGCAAAACCACTAAAAGATCGAAATTGAAGGTTTTTAGGTGGTTTTAATTTTTCTACCAATGCCTGAATACGAGCACAAGACTTCGCGCACTCCACGCTTCTCGGGCCCAATGAAATGATGATCACCTTAAATTAAAGAATTTTGAGTGGGGATGAGTTTCGCCTCGGACCGATTTTCCTTCCAGACTTATAAATCAAAAGGGCACGATCGACAACCTGTGAGAACTTCCTGAATGCATCGGGAATATATCCGCCGCTTCATTTTGAAGGCATCTCGTCGATCTTCAGCGCAGAGGTTACACCGCTTGACGGTTCACCATGAATAAAGGCCCAAGAGGGCGAAAATCGCTTCATGAGAACAGATCACGTGGAAGCTATTCACGCCGCGGTTATTCAACTGTCATTTCCTACTCTTTCATCATAAATTTGAAGAAATCAAGAATCTGTCCTGTGGGATTTTGGCCAACCAAGGGCTCACACCATAAGGAGAGATGTTTCACACCTTCTGTCCAAATGAAGGTTTGAGGCACCCAAACATGCAATCCATAAATGCTGCTTTTCCGTTGATGCAATGTGGAAAGCACAGCCATCCATGGAATGAATTGAACATCACTGTCACCTCTCAGGTTTCCACAAATCCAGATTCTACAATGGCATGTCACACATGGAAAAGCCCCACCCAAAAGTGAGCTGGTACTGTCCCCGCAGTCAATCACCCAGTTTCAAGATACAAACAAACTGTATGACATGGAACTTACAAAGAACAGACTTTCTTTGCTTGGTGGGTCAGTTTCAAGTCTTATGTTCCGTAAGAGGCTAATCCTTGAACCATTGGGAAGATGTGAGTCCCTCCCATCCTGATCCCGCGACCACGCCCGCTTTCTTCACTCAGCTTCCCAAAGAGGGTACAGCGTGAAGTCACTGATCAACCTTTTGCAGGGGTCCAAAATACATGGGAGAATCCAAAATCAATGGTTGGGTGAGGGGCTGGCGCCAGAACTCTTCCTCGCCAGACCTCACCGCTGCTAGACAAGCAAAGGTGTTGCCATATGCTGAGAAAGGCCAACCTCATCAAATTTGAGCACGCCACCACGCCCAACCAACCCACTTCATGCTATGGAGAAATGACGGGCGGAATATGGACTTTTCAGCCGCCGCATGCGTTACGTGAGAACGCTACCATAAAGAGTTTCAGCCACATCTCTGGAACCCTCCTCTGTTTCATCAATTCCTCCCGTTAACGCTCATGCCACCGCCCCGAATCAGAGATCATGCCACCTACCTTTCTGATTTAGCACTTAATGTGCCATGACCTGTTAGCTGCACCGTAATGCGATTGAGGTCTTAAGGATACTATCCCATTAGACATAATCACACTCCCCAACTAGGGAGCACTTTAGATAACTCAATCAACCCTAACCTCACAAATTAGCAAAAGAAGATTTAATCTTGTTTGGTTTCACAGAGATCATAGAAGGGATTCCAATAGTGCTTGCAATGTGCCCAAGACACGTGCTTGTCCAATATTCCGCAGGAACGTTAATCCACCCAAATTGGTATGATGATAATCAATGTCGGTTATCCATTCCAAAGCCCATGCACCTAATATGAATGGTCTCCACATGCCATGGTCCGAAGATCCATAACCAAATTCCGCGCCCGGTCCTTAACTGGGCGAATAAACCATTCTTAGTTGTTGACATTTCCTGATCTCCCTCTTGCCCCAAAGTTCATGCTAACCGCAGACGACCACCTGAACGGAGTCGCTTGTCCGTGAAATTGCCCTACTAAACAATTCTTCCATGCCTACAGCTCTCGTCGATCGCTTCCACCGAGGTTTTGCAATGGGTTATCAAGATAATGCGCTCATGAACTGCAACTGACTTCGTTTTCATAGTATAACGTTTTTCAAGATTACCGAGGATTGGCACACTCATCATCGGTAGCTTAAAAAACTGTGTTATGTTGAATATACCCATTTTTCCTGCCGGGCCCAACCCCTTCCTAAATGACTTGCCAAGACGGGGAGGACTTGGGTGAGGTTCAATGCATTGGATTGAGTTCGGCCGAGCGGCGCCATTCGGATCTGAGCTTCGTCGAGTGAGGCCAAGCTTTGTTTACGGCCCGGTGGTGCGGCGTTGGCTGCGATGTTGACCTCAACGGCGCTGAGGTAGCGTTCGTGCGGCCGTGGAGTTCAATGGTGGTTGAGCTCGGCCCGGGCGGCGCCATTCGGATCACGGGCTCGTCGGGCGAGCCAAGCTTTGTTTTCAGGCCGGTGGTGCTTAGTTCGCTCGATGATGGCTTCAAACGGCTGAGGTACCTTGATGCTGCATGATGAGCGCGGGACCCCCTCAGGGAGCACGCACCGATTGCAACCACACCACTGTGTTCGCTTTGGGAGAACACGCCATGGTCGTGCGGTTCGGCGTTGGTCCCCTTTTTGGGAGCCCAAGACTGAGAAATCCCATTTTGGGGAGGCCGAAAATGCGTGGACCCCCCTCCACCAACACCAGACCCCACCATAGTGACCATCTTGATGCGTTGGCCAGGCCCCGGTTTGCCAGGGAGCGTTCCATTGTCTCTGTCTTATTGAGTTTTGTTTTAGATCTTAGGGTGTAGAGTTTTAGGGTTTATGGTTTAGGATTTAGAGTTTAGGGTTTATGGTTAATCGGTTTATGATTTTAAGGTTTACTGTTTAGGGTTTTAAATATAAGGTTTTAGGGATTAAGATTCAAGGTTTAGGGTTATGGTTTGGTGTTTAGGTGATACAAAATATAAATCAATTAGTGAGAAGACCCGTTATCGAATTAGCTCAGAAGAACCGCTCTAGTGTCAGCTTGGATGGATGACCTTCACCCGTTGCTTACCAACGAGCTTAAAGACAGTATATGTGAGGAGGCCACAATTGGTGATGGAGATCCGATTGATAAGTCTTGATGAACGCGAGGGAATAACCGATAAGTTCAAGGAGTTCTTTAAAGAGCCAAAGAGAAATTGAAAATCACAATTTAATTAATGCATAAACTGAAGAATGTAGGGATGTCCGTTTTCCTTTGTTTTTAGGGGAGGTGCTGTTCCTTTTTCGTTTGTTCTGGTGGCCCTTGGCTTCTTGTTTTGTTCATGGTTGTTTGTTGGGCTCTGGCATTTTGGCTCAGAATCACAAGCTTTCATAATGTAGCTGACAACCCTGCGAATTGATCTATGTGCATGTGAGGGCATTTTCCCTTAGTGACATTGAGGTCCACCGAGGTTGATTGAGTTTGGAGTGTTGGTTGCCTCGCTCGGTTGGTTGATTTTGGTGGATGTCTTTTCTGCTCGGGTTGTGGGAAGTGCTTAGTTTTATCTTCATTTGTTTCTTGGTTTTTGTGTGGCTGTACTTTCGGGATGTGGGCTATTGTTTCTAGTTGTTGTTGTTTTATCAGGTGGTTTTTGTATCGGGCTGATGCCCCTTTCCTATGTTTTTAGGGGAGGTGCTGTCCGTTTTTCGTTTTTTCCGGTGGCCTTTGGCTTCTTGTATTGTTCATGGTTGTTTGTTGGGCTTTGCCCTTTTGGTAATAAATTCTTACTTTACTTATCCAAAAAAATAAATTCTTACTTATCCAAAAAAAAAAAAAAAAAAAAAGAATGTAGGGATAACAAGCCTATAAATAGGCCCAAAAATACGATGAATAGAAGCCCAAGTGACCCTGAGAAAGTAAGATAAAGCCAAAAACTAGAAACTAGATAATATTTATGTGAGATTTGGTAATAAAAATCGTAGCAAATTAGGAACAAATCGGCTCGAAATAAGCGACATGCTCGAGGGAACAAATCAGCTCCAAAATAGCAACAAATCAAAAACAAATCAGCTCAAAAATAGCAGCAAATTAGGAACAAATCATCACCAAATCAGCAGCAAATCAACACCAAATCTGAAGCAAATCTCTTCTAAAAAGAAATAGCAACTCCTATTTGACTAGAAAAACAAACTTTCTAAATTAAATAAAGCAATTTCTACTTTGACTTAGAGAACAAATTTTTCTAAAATAAAACAACTCCAAATAAAAATAGTAATAAAACTCATAACACTTGGAAATAGAAATATATTAGATGTTTCCAAGGTTTCACAGCCTCCCGAATCTGAATTTTCCATAATTAAGATTGGATTCCTAATGAATGTTGTATAAGCTCCTACATCACGGATCCTTTGTGCTTTGAAGGTTGATCTTGATGAGTTCAAGCAAATGATGAGAGGGTGTGGCTTTAGTGCATTGATTTAGGTATTTTTGAGGGGTTTTTTTCTGGGGAAAAAAAATTGATTAGCAGTACGCCAGTAAGATACAAGAAGTTTTGCTCAGTACAGCACAAAATTTAAAACTAATAAAGCCAAAACAATCCAAATAGCATAAAATTCATAACAAGTGGAATCCATTGAAAATTGAGTGGCGGCTTTTTTTCGGCTTTGCTAGCTCTTGCATGATCGCGAGTGAGAATCAAGCCTGAGGCGATCCAAGTTGCTCCATAGGGGTGATGGTCCTTTTCAAGTCCTCGAGTACATCAATGACAATGCCTACAAGCTAAATTTTCCCAATGAGTGTGTGGACGCTTGAAGTCCACGGGTCTATGACATGGCCAGGGACTAAGAGATTAGTAGCCGTGTTTTAATCCAAGATGCCCACGTGGAATAAGCTCGTGTGTTCAACCCCAAAAAGGAAACTTAGATGGTCCACGTCATCAAATTAAATCCGGACTTGGATCAAGAGCCAAGGAGCTTTTTACTTGTTGATTTGCTACTATTTTGGAGCTGATTTGCTGCAGATTTTGTGTTGATTTGCTGCTATTTTGGAGCTAATTTGGTTATGATTTGTTCCTGATTTGCTACTATTTTGGAGCTTATTTAGTGTTGATTTGTTGTTGATTTATTCTAGATTGCGGTTGATTTGTTTCCCAAGCCTTATCCTAGAATTATCTAGTTTCCTTTTTTTTAGTGTGTTACTTTAGGAAAAAGTATGTTAGTTTCATTTCTTGTTTTTGGCCAAATATTTACTTTCCTTGTGGCCGAATATTGAGTTTCCATTCTTCATTTTTTTTTGGCCCTATTTAAGGAAGCATTATCCCTACATTCTTTAAGTTTGAAGCATTAATAAAATTGAGAGTATAAATTTCTCTTTGGTTATTTAAAGAACTCCTTGAACTTATCGGTTATTCCGTGGCGTTCATCAAGACTTATCAATCGGATCCCATCGGGTGTGGCGTTCCTCACATACGAGGTTCTTGCTTCCATATAGCGGCCCGGGTCGAGTCATCCATTTAAGGCGCTAGGCGGGTTCTTTCCAAGCTAATTCGATCATGGGTCTCCTCACAAGTTGATGGGGTTCATATCATAACCTAAACCTAAACAAAAACCCAAACCCTAAACCCTAAACCCTAAACCCTATACCTTAAAACCCTAAATCCTAAACCTTAAACCGTTAACCCTAAATCCTAAACCTTAAACCGTTAACCCTAAACCCATTAAACATAAACCCTAAAACATAAATCAAAAACCCTAAACACTAAAACCCATACATAAACCAAGACCCCAAACTTAAACCTTAAACCATAGTCCTAAACCCTAAAACCCTAAATCCTAAAACCTAACCCAATAAACCCTAACCTTAAAAATAACTAAAACCCAAACCTTAAATCATAAACCCTAAACCTTAACCCCCAAACCCTAAGACCTAAACCAAAAAAAATAAAAATCCCTATTGCCAAAAGCAAAGATTGAATTTGAACCTTAAGATGATGCAAGAACAAACCGCCCTTAGTAAGGTTTTATGCAGTGATACTAGGTGAAGTGGCCGAAATCGAGGTGGATTTTTGCTTTGAGGCAAACGGGATTCGGGTGACACATGGCATGATGACATAGGCCATGTGACACATATTGATTCGTGCCACAGTAAGGTGATCCGGAATCAACAAAATTTGTATCCTAAGTTTCCTCCTACTGCCGTAGTCAAGCTACTACAGTATAGCGGTCTAGGGTCGAACACAGCGATGGGTTTTCTTTGTACAAATGATTAACAGTGAGGGCCAAAATTGGTGAATTCTCAGTTTGGATTTTTAAGGGTTTCTGTTTAAAAACAGTGAGAGGTATTGTTTGGAAGACTTAAATTTAAATCAAATAAAATGTAAAAGAAGTCTCCTTGAAGTGTCAGGCTACTGGATTTAGGATTCTAGGGCAACTGAGGGGTCCTCGGGGTTGTTTCCTCGCGTTGGGGAGGATGACATATAGTCATTTCCCGAACCGGATCTTCATTTAGCTTTAAAACCTAACCCAAAATATTTATCCTTTTGAAAAATGGCATCTACTGGCCATCAGTGGTCACCGACAGTGAAGAAAAAGTCTCCCGGACTCCCCTTTTAATGGGTCATAGAGGGTAACTAATGAATCTCAGTGGATCTAGCAATAAGCATCCACTTGAACCCCAAACTTACGAATAATAGCCATTGAGGAGATTTGCGGGGATAAAAACCTACGATTAGAAAGGGGACTGATGACGGTAGTGTTTACTGCGTAAAAACGGGAACCGGCCCGACCTTCGGATCTTGCACCCAGCCGACCTTACGACTTCAAGAAGGAAGGGATTTTAGTTGAGCATCCCTTGATTTGTCATCACCAAAGGGGTGTTTAGGTACACTTGAAAGTGCCAAGAAAATGAGAGAAAAGGGAGCAGAGAAGAGACTGACAGGGAGGCTGAAAGCTTCCCACAAGAATTAATGAAGTGATTGATGTTCTGACCTTGACTCTAGCTTATATGAGTGAAATGCGGAGTGACGAGAAATTACAAAACAGAAGCCAAAACAAAGGCTATTACAAGGGTAGAGCGGGAAAAACCAAAGCGGTCGTTTGAACACAAAAGCGGGAAGCATAAATTTTATTTATCTTGCGGTGATTTTATTTATCATAGCCAATTCACTATGATGTGAAAATTCGGCATAGCAGTGCAGCGCTGTTCCATTCTTCCTGTGACTCTTTTGTTCCATTGCTCCTGCTTCGACTGCATCTGCATCTGCTATTTCTTTTATTTTGCTCTTCTTTTTCTTAGTCTACGATGCATGATGTTGAGTTTGACTCGAATTCTTCATGTTTGGATCGACTCAACAATGTTGGCATGATTAGCTCTCGAAAAAAGCGCAAGATTTGCCACAAAAATACGTCGGGTAGAATAGTAGGGACCTTAATGTGTAAATCGGGTTAATTAGAATGATTAGTATACAAAAGCACTCAAACCTATAATAAATAGGGCTCAAAATAGCACTTTTTGGGCACTAATCACTCCCCCCAACCGACACATTGCTAGTCCCTTAACAATGAAAGAAAGAAAGAGAGAGCATACAAAACAATAACAAAATGACGTTCACAAAAATGGTATTTCAAAAAGGTTGTGAATGAGTAATGCCTAATACTGAAGTAAGAATAATCAATGTAAGTGATACGATAACTATCATGAGAGAATGAATGCCATACAAAATTGAGTATCAAAAGAGTCTCCATCTCGGTGAATCAACCGAAACTTCCACAAAATCCTAAGTGTTTGATCGGTTCTCGACAATAAGTACATCCAAGCGCACTCTCCAAACCTAAGCTACTACCACGACCTAGCATGCTATGACCTAAATGAGTCGGGACCCACCTCTTATTCCACAATTCTTTTTTGTCTTTGTAGGGTGCAATCTTGAGTCGACCTCACAAGTCCATGTGAGGGATCGCAGTGACTCCCAGCGATTAAGGCTTAGGGCATCAAGCCATGAGGATCTTTCGACCACAAACTCTTCAGGTTTTACCCCAGACTTCGAATGATTTCGAGACACCAGCACCTACAACTTGCTAAACTCCACCCATTGATTCGTGCCACAGTAGGGTGATCCGGAATCAACAATATTTTGTTTCCTATAATTTCCTCCTGCTGGCAGTAGTCGAGCTCTTCCGATCTATAGCGGTCTAGGGTCGAACACGGGGATGGGTTTTCATCCCACGAATGATTCGCATCAGTGATGGAAAATGGTGAGACTTTTTGTTTAGATTTTAGGATTTGTTTAAAAACAGGGGAAGTTGTTTGTTCACTGACTAACTGTAATGGCTTAATGTGAAGTGTGAAATGGTAACTTTGAAGGCTTGGGTCACTAGCTTGATAACATGGGGCTATTAAAATGTCCTCGGGTTATTTCCTCGCATTAGGGCAAATGACATATAGTCAAAGCCAAAACCGGATCTTTGTTTAACTATAAAACCTAACCACACAGAACCACTCCTATTTGAGTCAAACCAAATACTAAGCATTCAAAGTCCCATTCGATTTGAAACCTAGCATTTAACCTCTTTTAATGGCTCGTAAATGACATCTAAAGGATATCGAGTGCATCTAACATTAAGAATGCCCGAACCTAAAGTATGACAGAAGTATTGACGAAAGGGACGGCATTAAATGGCATTGTTAAACCTAGTTTGGAAAGTTGGGAACCATAAATGTACACCTGTAACATTCAAAGCATGAGAACAACACACTTGACCCCAAAACCAAAGTAGCAACCACTCCTCTTCAAAGTATGAGGCTTAGCCAAGTATCCCTTGAGTTGTCATCCTCGAGGGGTATTTCTTGGCCAGAAAATGAGAAGAAGAAAGAGAGAGAGAAGAGAGAAAAGTAAACCTAAAATGAAAAGCTGCGGGAAACTGTATAAAAATGAAAAGTTACTTAGGGTTACAAAGTTGAGGGGACTTATATAGCCAATCCTAATGTGTGAAATGACAAAAATGCCTAAAACAAGAGATTACATTAAGGACAAAATGGTATTTGATCAAAACGTGGTCGTTTGGAATCAAAAATATCAAAAACACAGGGCAGCCATTTTCGCTATGCAGCAAATTTCGCTAGTATAGCGAGCCTTCTTGTTCTGGCGAAATTTCGCTATTAATGAGCTCACATAAGCGAAAATTTTGCTAGGATTGTGAATTTTAAGCTATGATTGCCGAGAATTTTCGTAATCAATGAAATTTTCGCAATCATAAGCGAAAATCCGCAGTTTGCTCCTTGCTTCCCCATTTGGCTCTTGCATCCTCCACTTTCTTCAAATCCACTTCACAATTCTTCATTTTTGAATGATGAAAAAATTGTAAATCCCTAGCATTCAGCACATATCTTGACATCAAACTTGAACTAATTGGCTAAGGCACGCAAAAACCTGCAAACTTACCAAAAACAAACTGAAATCGATCGAGTGGTACTAAGTGGACACGCACACATCCGGTGGTTTAATTGATATGATTAGTGCATAAAAAGCACTCAAGAAACCTATCTTAAATGAGACTCAAAATAGCACTTTTGGGCACTAATCACACCCGACCAGCAGGCACGTTGCTTCAGTCCCTTAGCAATGCTAAAAACAATAAAGGTATGTATCTTTGTGCTTTTACAAAAAGTGCATAAGGTTCAAGAATTATTATTAATACGAGTAAAGCTTTACCTTTAAAATGAACAATTTACGATCAGCGACAGCAGAGAACAAAAACCATATAAGAACAAGTTTTAGAGTGACATTGGATCCAAGGAAATCAGCTTAGAATTTCCACCAAAATCTAATTGTTCCTAATGTAACAATTTGAGCCAATAAATTTTAAGTTATTCCCTCCCCCGACCCAGCCTAGCTGCGCCATGGCCTTTAAGCGTTGACCCGACCTAAATAGGACTAGCTACATTCTTATTTCTTTATTTGACTAAAATTGTAGGGTGCGATGCTAAAAACTCGACTTCGCAAAGTCGGGTATGGCAGGTCCGCGGAGTGACTCCCGACCAATTAAGGTTTAGGGCATCAAGCGAAAGGATCAATGACCACAAACTCTGCGAGGCTTCCACCGGGACTCCGAGATGACTTTGAGAGTGGCACCTACAACACGCTAAACTCTACCCGTTCGCGTGTAGCGAACACTAAGTCGATGACTCCCAGCTTAATTAGGGTTTAGGGCATCGGGCTTTAAAAGGCTTTCGCCATATACCCTCGGACCAGGTGTTAGGTTTCAAGGCAAGCGTCACGGCTTTTATTTTTCTTTTTCTTCTTTTTTTCTTTTTTTCTTTTCTTTTCGCTTTTCTTTCCTTTTTGGGAGAGACTACATTGGCCTTCAAACATGGGTAACATAAACCTATTGTAGTTGATCAACGGGTCCTAGTAGGCTCTGAGACGGAAAGGGTAAATAACTTCTTAATCTATTGGTACAATGCGTGTGCGTGTAATGAATTAGCTAAATGGGGAATGTTCAAGGTTGAATATGCTGAAATCTCAATTGACCAAAAACTAAATCATGCATGGAATTGTTCTAACATCAAGGTAACAAACAGGGCTTCAATTTTTCAACTAAAGACAAGAGCTGAAACACAAAATGACAACACAAAAGTGATTTGCAAAAGTGTAGTAAACTGTAAATAATCTTCTTGGCTTTTGATATAACCAAAATGGCTAATACATGCTTACAATATAGCTAAATATGACAAAAACATCACTTTGCTACTATTGGCTAATACACTTGACTCCTATACAAAATGGTAGCGGGTTGATAAAAATTGTGTACAAAAACATGATAGAAGACACTCCTAACTCTAACTTTTCCTCTCAGCCAAGGTATAGACATGTCATAGGGATAGGAAAGTTGGGAATAGAATGTGACACACTCGCTCTACGGTGGTGGTGGATGAAGGCTAGCTACTTCTTGTGCTTGACATGTCACAGGAGGCTGGCTGGCTGTGGGCTCATCCTGCGATGTGAGCTCGGGAGGGAGGCGAGGGCACGGCAGGCGGGCTTCTCTTGGGTTCACGGTGGTGGTGGGGGAAGAAAGATGAAATGAAGTTGAATGGTCCCTCCCTCTCCCTTTTTACATCGTGCTAGAGCGTGAAAAGCATGGGCTAATTTCGCTATAATAATGAAGTGCATAGCGGACTCACACATGAAATAAAAAATAAATTTGACTTGGAAGTAGAGTGGAACAAACAATCGAAAATAATTTTTATTTTTAACAAAAACCTAAAAATAAAATTAATTTAAGGCTACTAAAAAAGGAAAGTTGCTAAAACAGGAAGTTACTAAAAATTGAAAATTGACCAATTTAATGGAAAAACCAAAAAACTTAGAGCTGCAATTTGGTTTCATTTGACACCAAACCAGCTCAATTTTACCAACTTCATTCATGAAATTCGAGGAGGAGGAGCTCCTTAGCCCGGTAGTGGCTTTGTACTCTTTGCCTTGATGTGATCCCTACGTTGATTTTCTTCTCAATGGGTGATTTTAGGCTGACCAATTGCTCTGCAGAGATGACTGATGACAACTCCCAAACAACTGCTTCATTTTCCTTAGCTAGCCTTTGCAATATGCTGACATTTGGCTTGTTTTGCATTTTGGTCAAGGCTGAGCAAGCTTCGCCCGGTCCCTTGATTTTCATTTTCCACCGGCTTGTGCTTTGTTACTCAAATGAAAAATATTCGAAACCTCCAGTATCATGTTGCCAAATGTGAAATTTTGCATGACTCCATTCGGCAGTTGATGATAGCATTGGCGGTGGCGAAAATGGTCTTCGGGATAGTGACATGATTGGGCCCAGCTTGCTGGCTCGGTATCGAAGCACTACAAAGTCCTCTTTGGGTAAGTAGAATTTGTCTACCTTTACCAACACATCCTCAACTATTCACGTAGGAATCTTCACTTGGTCGATCAACGATGATAGAGTGATGTTGGTTGGCTTAAGCTCCCACCCAAAACTGTAGCTTATACCTTGGTATGTACATTAGGTTTACACGGCTAATCTAGCGATGCTTTGTCTGTGCAAGTCCACCAATGTTGGCTGAAATTGTAGGGGATCCTGGATCCTTGTATTTATTTGGGGTCTTGCTGCGAATTATGGCGACTTGCTCGGTTAGAAAGGCTTTCTTTTCGATGCCTAACCGCTTTTCTTGGTTGCATAGGTCCTTTAAGAACCATAAGTTGGGACACAGCAATCATGTCGAGCCGGTGGGATGTTCACCTTCCTTGCCTTAGCACCTCCTAAATTCCCGACTTGGTTTAGAGTTTTTCTTGCCTCGTTAGCGGGAAATTGAGGGGGCATGGTTTTATTTGGTGCTTCACTTGATGACTACTCTCAGGCTCAGCTCCTTTTTCTTGCATGTTTACCTTGGCGATCCTTAAGCACTTGTTGCTCTATCTCTTTTCCTCCTCAGGTGATTATGGCTTTCACTTCATCCATACAATTCTTTGGATGAACCTACCTCATGGACCCCTTTTGGATTAGGTAATGTTTGGGAAGAGAACCTTCCTCTCTCTGGCATATCTTCGACCAAATTGTTGATCTTTGTGATTTTGCGGGTTGTCAAATTTTACGATTAGTTGCTCTCAAGCCCATCTATTCTTTTGTTGATTAGTACTTTCCTGGTATCAATTCTTTGTACCAGTGTACATTTATCCCCTTTTGCTCCTCCGCAAAAATTACCCGACCACCTTCGGGGTCCAAGATGGCTTGTTCAAGCTGGAGAAGAGGATGAGTGGTGGGCGTGGTTGGGAATGAGGAACTCTTGTTGTTTGGCACCGGGGGAGCACATAGGCGTGGGATTGGGTTTCCGGGAGAGGTTGCAGGGTGATTCTTCCAATTGGAATTGTAGAGTATTACCATATGGGGCCGTCGGTTGTGAAGCCTTATTGGCCCACGACATTAGCATGTTATGACATCAAATCCTTCACTGATGGGGCACTCAAATAGTTTTCTCTGGATGAATGATGGGTGACAATTGATGCATGGGTTGGCTGTGCGGTATTTTAGTCCTTTGCTGGCAGCTTCATGGAGCCTCTTTCGCCCTACAACTCCTCCACCTTCCACAAGCTAGGGTTGAGATTTTTTTGCTTTCATTTCATGTCCTCAGAAGTGTAAAGAGATTCCTCCCCCTTTGGTGTCTTGAGGCCTCATTTTCTCCATCTCTCTCGGGTTCGGTTCATCCCAACCCTTAGATGTTTCAGCCACATAATTCAAGATCCTTAATGCATCTGGGTTTTTGTCGAAAAGTCACCTGCACATGGTTTCTAGCTTGGTTGCTTCATGGCGGGGTGACATGTACCATTGTAGAAATGATTCACTAACATCCATGTCAAACCATGGTGTGGACATGCATTGATGGTCTTTATGAACCTCTCAACACTAATAGAATTTCTCATTGTCATAGGCCGAGTAAGTGTAGATTTGTCTTTTCAAACTGTTGGTCTTTGTTGCACTGAAGAATTTCTTCAAAAATTCAGCTTGAAGATCGGCCCAATTTCTAATCGTTCTCGGCCTCAATGAATTGAGCCATATTTTGGCTTTGTCCTTGAGGGTTAAGCAGGAATCTTCCAACTTGATAATTCCATGTAGGTTATACCCTCCTTAAAAGTTATGCATACTTCTAAAATCCCGTATGTGTGAATATGGATTTTTCATTCTCCATACCATGAAATGTGGGAAGCGAGGGGGCCTTAGGTAGGGTCTCAGCTGCTACATCCTCGACGAGGAGGTATGATCTGAGGAGCACGCTAACTCTAGGAGGGGTGTACATGTGATCCCTCATGACGTATCTTTGTTGGATTCGTAAGGGGTGCTTGTTGACTCTGTGTTCCTCGGGCGGAGGATCCATTTAGTCCTTGTGCTGTGACTTCTGACTTTGCTCCATACAGTGCACTCACTCTTTGCAATCTACGATATCCCTCTGTCCAGTCTTTGCATAAACACACATTTACCTGAAGTAAAAGCAAAACAAGAACACAGACAAAGCTTGACAAAGAAAGGTCAGTGTTAGCTAGAAACAGCCGTGTAAAAAAATAAAAGCGTCGCGATGGCGCCAAGTAAAAGAAAACTTGGGTTCTGCGCATAATTAAAGGGTGAAGGTCACCAACACTTGTAATATGGATTACAAGTACACGATCAACTCATCATCGTGGTTTGGCACCATCCTCGGCGACGGCGCCGTTTGGTGCGTGCCACGGTAGGAGTGATCGAGAATCAACTTGATATTTTGTTTCCTATGTTCCTCCTGCTGCCAGTAGTCAGCTCTTTGCGATATAACGGTCTAGGGTCGAACACGGGGATGGGTTTTCATCCCACGAATGATTCGCATCAGTGATGGAAAATGGTGAGACTTTTTGTTTAGATTTTAGGATTTGTTTAAAAACAGGGGAAGTTGTTTGTTCACTGACTAACTGTAATGGCTTAATGTGAAGTGTGAAATGGTAACTTTGAAGGCTTAGGTCACTAGCTTGATAACATGGGGCTATTAAAATGTCCTCGGGTTATTTCCTCGCATTAGGGCTAATGACATATAGTCAAAGCCAAAACCGGATCTTTGTTTAGCTATAAAACCTAACCCTAGAACCACTCCTATTTGAGTGAAACCAAATACTAAGCATTCAAAAGTCCCATTCAGTTGACCTAGCATTTAACCTCTTTTTAATGGCTCGTAAATGACATCTATAAAGGATATCAGTGCATCTAACATTAGAATACTGCCCCGAACCCTAAGAATATGACAAGTATTGACCAAAGAATGACATTAAATGGCATTAAACCTAGTTTAAGAGAAGTTGGGAACCTGATGTTGTACTGTAACATTCAAAGCATGAGGACAAGCACAGCAGCCCCAAACCAAGCTACTTGACCCTCCTCTTCAAGGCTATGAGGCTTAGCCAAGCATCCCTTGAGTGGTCATCCTCAAGGGGGTGTTTGTCAGCCGAGAAAATGAAAGAAAGGAGAGAGAGAAGAGAGCAAAGTAAACCCTAAAATGAAAAGCTGCGGGAAACTGTATTAAATGAAAAGTTTCTTAGGGTTACAAAGTTGAGGGGGCTTATAGCTGATCTAATGTATTGAAATGACAAAATGCCTAAAATAAGAGATTACATTAAAAGGACAAAATGGTAATTGATCAAAATGTTAGTTTGGAATCAAAAATATCAAAAAACCTGAGGCGACCATTTTTCGCTATGGAGCAAATTTCGCTAGTATAAGCGAAAATTTAAGCTAACCTAAGCGAAATTTTTGTGAATAGAGGAATTGATAAATTTGTTTAGGAGCGATAAATTTATTAGCTAAGCGAGGAAGGCCCCAAACACTTTATGAAAATCCACTGGTTTGCTCCTGCTTCCCTATTTGGCTATTGCATCCTCCTTTCTTCAAATCCACTTCACAATTCTTCATTTTTGAATGATAGAAAAATTGTAAATCGACGTCGGCACATATCTTGACATCGAACTTTAACTAATTGGGTGAGGCACGCAAAAACACACCAAACTTACACCAAAAACAAACTCGAGAAATGGAAATCGGTGGTACTAAGTGGACTGCACTTTTACATCAATTGGTTTAATTGATATGATTAGTGCGCAAAAAGCACTCAAAACCTATCTTAAATAGGGCTCAAAATAGCACTTTTTGGGCACTAATCACCCATCCACCCGTGTAGTGAGCACTAAGTCGGCGACTCCCAACCAGTGAAGGTTTAGGGCACCAGGCTTTAAAGGCTTTCGCCATATACCCCTCGGACCGTGCTCGGGTTTCAAGGCAAAACATTGCAAATTTCCTTCTTTTTCTTTTTCTTTTCTTTTTCTTTTCTTTTTCTTTTCTTTTTATTTCTTTTTTTTTGGAAGACTCATTGGCCTTCTTTCCACAGGGGTCCTTAACCTATTAAAGGTAGTCAACAACACTAGGATAGGTTATCACAAGTCTTAGGAGGTTGCCCAGTTTTTCAGCCTATCATTGAAACCTAATGTGCTTGGTGTCTGGTTAGTTAAAGGTGGAAGAAAAATGTTGAAAGTAGCAAAAATTCAACTAATCATCCACTCAATTAGGCATGGAACCAATCTAACATCAATAGAATTGGACAAAGTTTCAATTTTTCAAACCACAGGTTAGGCAAAACACACAAAAAAATTTGGTTTCAAAATGGGTCCAAACTTTGAAAAAGTAAGTTGTATGGTATAGCAGCTTTATAGAAAGGGAACCCAGCAAGCCACTGAACATCACAAAATGGGCTTGCTCAAAATCATAACAAAAGCCTAAATACAAAAGCCACATCCTTCGCTAACTCTCTGACGAACATCTCGGTGTCAGAAATGGGGCTTGGATTGGAAAATTAGAAGGAAGTGTTTACATCATGATGGGAATGTGATCATTTCTGGATAGGAGACTTCGCAAGCTTTCCATCGACACCTTATTCACTCTGTTTGGGCTTCAAATAAACAAGTTAGGAGAAGAAAAAAGAGAAAATAGTGACAAGTTGGAGTATTTTGAAAATTAAACATTCATAAAAATTTCAAAAGTGTTCTTTCTGGCCATATTTGGATTCTACACTCTCTAAGCTTTCAAACGGTACCAAGAACGCCTAAAACGGAGATCGGATGAAAAACCTAAAAGCTTACCAAATAATAGCCATTCAATGGGTCATAGAGGGTAACTAATGAATCTCAGTGGATCTAGCAATAAGCATCACTTTAGCCTAAAAAACTTGCAAATAATAGCCATTCAAGGAGATTTGCAGGGATAAAAACCTACAGTTAGAAAGGGGACATGCGACGGCGGTGGATACTGCTTTACGTAAGAAACGAGAGGAACCTTGACAACCTTGGGGATCCTACACCTAGCGACTATGCCTTTGAAGGAAGGGATTTTAGTCGAGCATCCCTTGATTTGTCATCCTCAAGGGGTGTTTGGGCATAGTGCGAAAATGAGAGAAAAAGGGAATAGAGAAGAAATAGCAGGGGGAAATTTGAAAGCTTCCCCAAAATTATTACAGTGATTGATGTTCCTGAGCCTTGACTCTAGCTTATAGTGTGCGAGCAAGGGAGAGTACAAAAACAAACCAAACAAGGCTATTACAAGGGGTGAAAGGAGAAAAGCAAAAGCAGTCGTTTGAACACAAAAACAGGAAGCAGAAATTTTCGCTATGCGCAGTGATTTTCGCTATCATAGCGAGAATTACGCTATGCGAATTTCGCTATCATAGAGAAAATAGTATAGCGAGGTGAAATTTTCGCTGTACCACGATATTCGCTTATGATGCGAATTCGACATCTTGAATTACGGCAGCTGTTCCATTCTTCTTCAGCTCTTGTTCCATTTGCTCCCTGCTTCCAGGCTGCATCACGCATCTGCTATTTCTTTTATTTTACTGCTCTTCTTTCTTCTTGGTCTACGATCTATGATGTTGGGTTTGACTCAAATTCTTCATGTTTTGGATCGGCTCAACAATGTGGCATGATTAGCTCACAAAAACTGCAAAATTTGCCACAAAATGCGATCAGTATAATAGTAGGGACCTTATGTGTAAATCGGGTTCAATTAGAATGATTAGTATACAAAAAGCACTCAAAACCTATAATAAATAGGGTTCAAAATAGCACTTTTTGGGCACTAATCACATATCATGGTGACACTTGGCATAATAAGGGCCAAGTGTCATGGTTAGGAACATGTGGGTGACACATGGCATGATGAGAAACCGTGTGCCCAAATAGCACAAGAGAGGTAGGGAGAGAGAAGAGAGAGGAAGGAAGACCATTGTTCTTCCTTTGATCTTTATTGTTCAGGCGATCCCGGTTCGTCGGGTCGAGGATAAAGTACGTGTGCCTTGATGGGGGCTTTGCTCCAAGAGGTAGGGATCCTTCTCTCTACGGTTTACTTTTCATTTTGAGGGTCGATCAGTCATGAAATTCTATCGTAAAGGGGTAGATTTACGTTGTTCCTAGCCATAGGGACTATTTGGGCATCAATTTCCACCCTAAGGGGCTATTTGGTGTGGATTCCAGTATTGAGGAGGCTGATTGAGCTCCGATTTCTTCCTTAAGGGGCTGTTTGGCTGTCTCATGGCCTATGTAAGGGGCTTAGGTGGATTCCATTGTTTTTTTCTTGTTTTATTTTGTAGCCTAAATCAATACAGGTTCACGACTATTTGATGCTGGTTTGTACCCTATTTGTGGCCTAGGTATGGTCGGGTTTTCGGGTTCGAAATTGTAGATTGTTTTCAAGGTGTTGTTGCTTGGTTGAGTGATAACATGCTTGTTTGTTGTGGTTTGATGAATGTTAATATATGTGTGTGTGTATGTATTAACATTGAAATGGTTTTAGGTATATGCTCATATAATTTATGATATGATATGATGCTATGAATTAATATGTCCATACTGGCGCATTCATTACATATGGGGCATGAAATTGACATGCAATGGCACATTACATTGCATATGCACTGAGACATCGCATTACATGAGTATGAGTGCATGGTTGTAGTTAAACACCATACTTGGTGATTTGATGGGTGGGCTTGGTACCATTGGACAACGTCTAACAGAGTCCCACGGTTGCATGAAATGGAAAAAAAACTTGTGTCGGGTAATAGCAAGAAGGGCTAGATACTCCCTCGGGTGAAAGGCTTGGACTGGTTCAGACACTCCAATGGTGAAAGTCCAAAAAGTGTTGGAAGGGGTGCATAGCCTATGGTGAGACCTTGAAAATTCACTGCCCGGAAAACACACATGAGTTTTGTAAAGGAAGTGATCATTCGAGGTGACACATCCAATAAGTTTTGATTTATAAACAAATGAATTTTGTCTTGAAAATGATGATAATTGGATGGCAATGGCGAAATCGATGAATTTATCACCATGGGGTAGAATGATGTGATGAGTCGGTAGGACAGAGGCATGATGCATGGGTGGTGTCGAAAATCTGTTTTTCATAGGCGTTACATGTACGCTTAGGTGAAATTGGCCTCTATGGGAATTACTCTCTTGAGGCGTGGCTCACCTTATATTGGGTGTTTCGGAGTACGGAGATACAGGTGGACGGCGGCTTATTCAGAGGCCGCCCAAAAGGTGAGGTGAAAGCCCCGATTTGTAGCTTTTGAGAAATTTATTTTACACATGAGCACATTGGAATTACACTAGCTGTATTTGGTGCTTGTATCCACGTGAATCAGGCCCAACTTGGGTGCGGCGGATCAGAGGCAGGTTACGAGACGAGATCGAATTTGAGACTCTTTACACCGTTTTTTTAAAAGCGGCCGTACGGCCGGTATGGCCTAACATAATAATTCAAAATCATATCAAAAGAACTACTGCAGGAGTGGTGGCTCCATCAAAATCTAGACATATAAGCGAGTCCATTTACATATACAAAGCGAACTTTTACATTTACAAATCAGGCACGGAGACCCTACGTAGCAGTGAACCCTTCTGGTGTGTTGGCCCGACGGTATGCGGAGATCTTGAGATGTCTTCCTCTGTACTGCACGGATTAAAAAACCCATGCTAAGTTTGCAGCAATGGGAAACATTTCTTATCTGAAACATACATGCAGATAACCCGTGTAGGAGTATCAGAATATTAGGGCTTGTTCACATAATGAACTTATACAATTACTTAGGCTTATACAGGACTTATGCTTATTAGGACTTATACTTGTCTAATTCGATCTCTTATACTTACTCACAGAGGTCTCATTAGATTATAGAGCTGTAGCAATCTCGAGGTCCACATATGCACGTCTTTGGTACTTATATCTATTCCCGGACCTCGGTATGAGTTTACCGGGACTTATGCTTATATAGAACGCGCACACACATCTTTATCACTACGGAGTTTCTGTATTCGGGAGGTACGTAGGTACTATAAGTCGGAACAAATCCCGGGACTTATACGGATGCATGTCGGGTATGGACGGTAGTGTGTAGGTCTGGATCATGGGATACATATACTTATTTTTACCTGATGCGAGGTACCCTTGGGTGCCCTCTTGGACTTATACTTGTTTTCACTGGGATACAGGGAGTACCCGTAGGTCTTACTAAACTTATTAGGATCTCTCTGTAGGGTTACCGAGGAGTTACTTCTTATGCGAGAACTTACACTTATAACGGGCGTATGTTCATTGGGGACTCCGTGATGAGATTCTGAGCTTCTTCTTGATCGGGACTTAACATGCTTATTTCCATTCGGGACTCCCGTAGGTGTTACAACTTATTCTTAAACTCACTGGGAGTTTATACTTGTTCGAATGCCATAGGTATCCATGGAAATTGTGTCTTGGTATTGCGAGCTTATTCATGTCTTGGGATCTTGCATTTTTAGTATTACGGAACATGTACTTGTCTTCTGGGATCTTATCTGGTACATTACGGAACGTAGCCCCTTGTCTTACCGCAGTCTTATCACGGGCTTGATACGTGCAAAGTACGTGCAGGTACTACGATTCATTATACGAAGGTGCGGAGTCGGTACCAGCACAGTTTATACTTATCGTACGGGATGCGAGTACTCATAGATGCCTGAAACTTGTAACATATTCTTGCGATGCAGGAAGTGCTCGAGTGGGTCTTCTACGAGTTTGTACTTGTGCGGGATCACGAGGTACGAAGTGAGTACTACGGATCTTAATCAAGGCAGGGGAGTACCGAGAGGTACTACGTGAGGCAATCGGTCGAGGTACCGTAGGTACTCACGAACTTAAGCGACGGGACTTAATTAGGGACGGGAACTTATTCGGATACATGAGGCACCGTAGGTACTACGAGAACTAAATCGGAGACGGGACTTGATCGAGGAAACGGAGACTTATTCGGATACAAGGAGTACCCTTAGGTACTACACGCGAAGCTGTCGGATATGAGGACCCGAGAACTTATTCGAGGATATGGAGCACGTAGGTGCCTCACGGGGGCTTGGTCGAATACGGGGGTGCCGAAGTAGTGCTTCACCCAGACTATCAGTCGGGGTACCGTAGGTACTCTGGGGATAATCGAGAGGCCAGTTAATGTCGGAGATGGGGTTCAATCGAGACGGGTACCCCTTAGGTACTCTGGCCCAATCAGAAACCGAGCAACTTAATTAAATATAGGGGTGCTGCCCATAGGCACTCTGGAACATTTTTCGGATACGAGGTACGTGGAATTTTCACGAGGCTTATCGGAGGCAGGGTACGTGGGTGCTACGGGAGACTGTCGAGGAGACGGGTGCGTGGGTCTTCACGGAACTTATTCGGTTCTGAGAGTGCAGAGTAGGCATTACAGGGACTTATTTTACGGATGCGGGATTGCCGAGTGGGTACTCACGAGGAGTGTCGGATACGGGAGTACTGTAGGTACTCTGAGCAAGTCTGGGAGGTACATTCGGATCTTTACTCTTATTCTTTATTCGAAGTCCTATCGTATAAGCTTGTTTATTCTGGAGCCGATGTCTGGAATAATGGTGAAGAGGTATCCGTCTCTCCGAATGGGTTTCTGTCGGCCCAACCATCTTGTGGTTCCGTTTGATTCTTGTGAACCTTGGAGAATTTTTGGAGTTTTCTCTACAAGTAGGTGTGAACCGGACCAAGGTTATGGGGATTGACCACGCGGGTCATCCACTACAAAATCGTTTTTCCTCCCCCAAAGGGAAGGTGGTTGTTCCTTAGCATGGTCATCGGGGTGGGGCTTCTTAGGTGCTCGCGGCGAGAAGGTCGCTGTGGTATGCTATTGGATCCTCCGAGGATCCGTCTGAGATGGCCAATGGTGAAGGTCGTAGGTATCCTCTCTTGTCTCGGACGGTGCTTAGTAGAGGTGGTTCTCGGGTTCGAGCAGTTTAGTAATTCAGGATCGGATCCAGTGGGCTCCTCTTTTGGTTTTCATGATAGCAAAGCATGGGGCCGGATCTCGGTCAATCACTCTATCTGCGCCAAAGCGAAACGACGGGGTCTATGACACTGCTCTGTCTAGGTGGGAGCCTAGTACCGGGTTTTTCTATACCCAAATAGTGGGTCTCGGATCACAGTTTACACTCGGTCCCCAGCCCAGGCTCGCGTGACGGGGTCTCGAATGCTTGCTATCGGCGGAGTCGGATTCCTGGCTATCGATCTAAGCGAAGGGTCGATGGAAATTCGTTTTACGGCCTCCCACCCGGGCGTGTTAATGTTTCGGTGATTGAGAAGATCTTAGGCAAATGGGTTTCGGGAAATGTATCGGTTTGGTTCTTTGTTGGGATCCTAACCCTTGATGGGCGAAGCGCCTTGGCGAATGAAGCGGCGAGTGACCACGACGAGGCTCACATGGGATTTGTGAAGGGCGAAGTGGGTCCCAGCAGGTATGAAGGGCCCGGTGAGTCTTGGCGTCGACGATCGCCATCGATCGCTAGCAAGAGCGGCGATTAGCCTCACGACATCAAGTGGGTTTTGACAGGTGGTGAGGAAGAGATCTGGGTTGGTGGTGGCCCGAGTCGGTCTGGCTTGTCCGTAGCCGTGCGTGCCAATGGGCGGAGGAATAGCGTTGGGGTGGTCTATGACTGCTCGTGGGTATGATCCATTGGATCGATCTTCTTGAGGCAATTGGGCGGAGGCGATCATTCGGTGATGTATTGCCGATATGTTGGGTATTGCTAAATTGGTCCTCCAATTTGGTTCTTTCCCACTTGTTTACAGTGGGTCTATGGATATCCATTTTTATGCGTGGTTGGGGCTTGGGTGTCTTGTTTGTGCCGTCGAATCGAATAACTTTGCAACTATGGATTATGTTATGTCGAGTTCTCATTCGAGATTTGATGGGATCCCTAAGCTCAATCCTTGTTGTGGGGAGCCAATTTAGGCCCCGCTTTTAGTCGGTGTGGTTTCCTTAGGTGAGCGAGTGGTTGGGTAGTGCGTGGTCTGGTAATGGTTTTCATTTTTGTTCTCTTAGATTGCCTTTGCCCAGGTTGTGGGCGGGGTTGGTTTATCTCCTTTGCCCGAGGTGTGGGCTTGGCTTTCTTTGGTTGGATGTCTGTTGGCCTTGAGTGTGGGGTTTGGTTGTTGGTATTTTGTGTTGATTGTTGTTGCCTTTCCTTCCTTATGTGGGAGATAGGCTTTCCTTTTCTCTCCGGTTTCCCCTGGCTTCAGTGGGGCATGTCCTGATGACTTGGGATTATGGTGTGCATTGTTCGGACTAATGCCCCTTTCTAGTTTTAGGGGAGAGTCTTGTCAGTTTCGAGTTTAGGGGGCCTTGGGCCCCATGTAATGTCATTAGTTGTTGTTGGGCTTTGGCCTTTTTGAAATAAATTCTTGCCCATCGAAAAAAAAAAAGTAATCTGAGGAATGAGTAGGACCGCGAGGCACAATTAGTACGAGAAGATGCTATACAACACGGAGTGTCGTAGCACTAGTCGGGCGAGGGTCTTGTAGCAACGCGGAGACGGGAGTCGCGACACTAATGAAACAGTCTTAGTAGCACTAATCGGGAACTCTTAGAAGTACTTGTCAGTGGAGCACTAATCGGGAGTACCGAGTACTGCTAATCGGGAGTCTTGGGAGCACTAACGAGTCATAGAAGTACTAATCGAGAGTCTTGGGAGCACTAATCCAGTCTGCAGTACTAGTCGGGACGGGAGTGCGAAGCACTAACGAGAATAGAAGTACTATTCGGACCCAGTAGTGCTGTGTCATTTAATAACCCAGGTGGTTTTCAATTATATGAGTTCGGTAACTTACTATCTTATAATAGGCATTCTTAGCCACATTATGTGTTCATGACGGTCATTATTCCATATCTTTGGTAAGGTATGATGAGCATGTAATCACACCTTAATCATGTATTCTTATTCTTCTATGAATCTACTTTACCTAGGAATTGGAATCAATCCAATCGGATCGTCCAAACTCAAGTTATGGCATTTTCATGCCAACTAGTCGGTTTACTTATTTTACCGAGGGACAATTTGAAATATTTATTTTCGAGTGCCTTGTCTCGATATTTGGCATGTTATCTTTGTATTCCTTTAAATTTAAGGTGCTAAGGGTTCTATTCCAACTGGAATCACCCAGTCGAACACTTAGGAACTCAGAGTCGTCAGAAACAACCGAGGCTGCTCCATGTTCAAAATTTGGAATCGAATTTTCTTGCACATGGCCGAAGGGAATTTTGGGCCACTTAGGATCAGAATTTGGCGATACCTTCTCTTTAAGTTTGGTTCTCCTTGAAGTCTATTTTACGTAGCCACTTAAATCACTCAAATCGGATAAGAAATGAGGAAGTTATAGCCCAAAATCTGGCCCAGTCGGCGGGAATGCGAGCTGAGGTGTACCAGTGCACCCCTAAAGTGTCTGCAGTACATTGGCCCAAAAATGGCAGGAACACAAAGTATGCCGGTACATGTTCAAAGTGTGCAGTACACTTCAGAAAAGTGCCCAAAATGTGTGTTTTTCTCCCATTTTCATGCACTTTCATCCATGGATCACTCCTATACTTCCTACACATCAAAATCATTCCCAATTCACCTTGGAATCTCTTTTATACTCAAATCATCTTTCAATTCTTATCTTCTTTCAAAACCTTTCCATGAATTACTTCAAAACCCATTCCAATATGGGTTATAACTCATACACAAATCAAACTCAAAGGATTTGTTAGAGGATTTATTCTGAAGCCACGAATTGATTGCCTCTCCGTTAACCATGAATTCATCCTCAAAGAGAGGATTTCATGAGCTTCTTGTGCCATATGGGGTTTTACCCACCTTACTTGCCATCATTATTGGGTTAAGATGAAACCCTAGCAAAACCCTAGGTTTGAGCAAGATAATCATCATACAAACCCAAAGATCCATGCCAAATCTCATAGAATTCATAATCAAGGTGAGTTTCCATACCTTTTTGGCTTGATCTTGGCTTGAATCCTTCTTCTTCCTCTTCTCTTCTTCCTCTTCTTTCTTCTTTACGGGTTCTCTCCCAATTTGAGACCAAATTGGTCTTTAAATCCCATGGATTTGATAAGGCCATGTTTGGCCTTAAATAAAACCATTTTTTGGGTTAACTTTCTTTATTTGCCAAATAGTCCTTCAATTCTTTGCCATTTATAGTTCAATTTCCTTTTTATGGTATTTTGGCCTCGTCTTTTCACATTAGGACTTTTAAGCCCTTTTGGACCAATTACAAATTGTCCTTAAGTTTTGTAACTTTAGGGTCTCTCGTTCCATTTTTCGCATTTAACTCACGAAACATTCCAAATTAGGCTTACAAATACCACATACATCGAAAGCTTATTTAGGATATATTTAGGTGTTACGACACACATAAAGAGTTGTAATCGAACTCCTATGGACTATTTTCAACTTAGTCTTACATAATATGTTTATGTAGATATGGACAAATGGACTCGGAGGGATCATTGTGTCATATTGGGCCTCGGAGGGGGTCAAGTTAATGGGTTTTGTACACGTCAGGTTTTGGGTAGTCAATGTCGCGACTCTGGCTTAAAGTTGTGACATTGGGCAGTTAATGTCACAACTCTAGCTTAAAGTCGCGACATTAGGCAGTCAATGTCGTGACTCTGGCTTAAAGTAGCGACATTGGGCAGTAAATGTCGCTCTCTGGTTAAAGTCACGACATTGGGCAGTCAATGTCACGACTCTAGCTAGAGTCGTGACATCGTGCAGTCAATGTCGCGATTCTAGCTAAAGTCATCACATCGTGTAGTCTATGTTGTGACTCTAGCTTGAAGTCGGGACATTGGGCAGTTAATGTCGCGACTCTGGCTCAAAGTCGCGACATTACACTGTTTGTTGTCTTTTGTTGGGTTCGTTCACTTATGGGAGTATCCTTGGCCTAAACAAACCCGTGACTTAAAAGAAGGTGAGTTTTGACTCATCGAGCTCTATGAATGAGGAGGCTCTATCAGTTTTCGTTAAACTATGGGTCCCGGTAAATGGGATGCATGTGTGTGGTGTCAAGTTATACGATATCCATAGGTTTTTGCAGGTTAATGGGTGATCAACGGACCCTCGAGAATTGGGGCATCACAACTTGGTATCAAAGCATAGGTATGCAATTACCTAGGGCTTGATGGGCATAGGTCCGAACCATTACATTGATTATGCATTTCATGTTTGATGCTTAATATGCTACATGATTGTGTGTTATGTGTTGTGTAAAGTATAAACGTGATAAAAATGTATATAGAAAAAGAGGAACACTAAGGTTAGAAAACATAACCTTAAAGGGTTCGGAAAAAGAACGAACAGGATAGTCTAGGATGTTGAGGTCTATTAGTGGTTGGCGTATGCACTACTAGTTATACAAGGAAAGAAATCTCAAAGTCTAAGTTTGATCTCCATTCTTTGGGTACCATGTAAAACTCTATTGCTATCTAACATCTGTAGATGGCTGGTCAAGGAAGAGGGCGTTGAGGCAGTGGGGGAAGCAACAACCCACTACCAGCGGCCTTTGATCAACAAGCCTTCATGGAGGCTATTGGTGCGACGATTGCTATTACTACGCAGGTGAGTGCTTCAACTGCCACTATTGCACAGGCTAGTGCAAATAGGAGCCAAGGAGGGTCAAGTAAGCTCTAAAGGTTTAAGGCACACCATCCTCCAGCCTTCAAGGGAGGAGGGGACATAATGGTAGTTGCTTATTGGTTTAGACGAAAGATTGGGAGAAGGATTATGGATGTGGGGATACCTCAGAGGGTGTACTCAGACAGAAACAGGCATAATTCAGCCTTGGGAGGGCAAAATCACCAAAATATTTGGAGGGATGAGTGTAAATCAGCAGGAGGGATAACATGAAGAAGATATATATGAGTGACACATATGAACTCTATAGTGACACCCCACATCATGAACATACATTCAAGAGACACCATGACAAACTCATTTTTCTCTTGATGTGCTCAAATATGTGGCTAAGTTCACTGAATTAGTAAGTTTCGCTGATGATTACGCGGCCACAAATGATTACTACCCAAAAAGTGATGTTTTAAACCTTTAACACTCTATGCTTTGAGCACTTTTTGTGTAGTTTTTGGCTTAATTAACCCATTTGGCATGTTAAGGACCTAGCAATGCTACTAATCAAATTTTGTGGCAAGTTTGGTTGTTTTTAGGGACTTTATATCTTGAGGGCAGTTTAGAAGTCGAGGCACGAAGAATCGGTTGCGGAGTTCAGATACGAAAAGCATATAAGAAGGCAAAGAAAGAGACGGAACATGTAGTGTAAGCCTTGTCGAGTGTAAAGGGTTGCGGAATTTTGTGACCTACGAAATTCCTCTAAAATTTCTACTTGAACCTTCTTGCTTTGAATTTTTTATTTTTTGTTTTTCCCACTTTCTCTCTATGTAATAGTGTTTTAATTGTATCTTTTGGTAATTTGTAATGGGTTTGGTAGTATGAAACACCCCCAACAAGACTTTGTGGACATTCTGTTCGATATCCAGAAAAGCTTATAGCATAAGCTCCCATTTTTCCTTCATTTTCTCTCATTTTCTTTTCCTTTCTCACTAATCAAACACCCTCTGAGGATGCATTCTTAGAGGATGAGTAGCTAAAACCCCTTCCTACTTGAAGTAGAAAGCCACTGGGTGAAGGATCCTAAGGCAAACTAAGGGTTTCCATGTTTTTCACGCAGGTATTCACTTTCGTCTTGTTCTTCCTTCAGTTTTGGCTTTGATCCCTTGAATCACCTAGAGTGGTTAATATTTGAAGTAGCTTTCAAGGCTCATTGGATTAGCAATGCTAGATCCCGGTGATGTTCTTTAGTTCTCATTTATGAGTCATTGGAGAATTAGTCGAGAGGCGTTTGTTTTTCGTGTGAGAGCATTAATGGCCAGTGAATGCCAATTTCAAAGATATTTTAGGAGGGTTAGGTTTATAGCTAAATGAAGATACGGTTTTGGGAGATAGCCCATAGGTTATCCTCCCCAATGCGAGGTAACAACCCGAAAACCCCCTCATTTACCTAAAGAACCTAAACCTAGTGTCTTGATACTTCAAGGGACCTCTTTCCACATTCTAATCTGTTTTATTTTCAGTGACAACCACTAAAACCAACCCCTTTTTATCACAACCCCAATATCTAAACTACTATCACCAGTGTAAACCTTAGTATTAGTCATTTCCACAAAGAAAACCCATCCACAATGGATGATCCTAAGAGGCTGCTATCTTATGGTAGCAATGCTACGATAATTATGAGGTATTAGGTTATAAATTTTGTTGATTTAGAATACCTACGGGTAGCAAATCAAATAGATCAATTCTTGAGAGAGATGGTGCCTAAGTGCAAATGGCGGTCTCTCTTGGGTACTGTGATCCTCATCACAAGCACTGGTGAATTTTTCTCTTACCATTCTTTTTAGCAGTTCTGTAAAACTCGAGAAAAATTCAATTTTTCTGAAAAAGGGAAAAACGGTAATTTCGATTGAAAACCGGAAATTCTCTAGATCTCGGATTACGAAACGGACTGCACCGGTAAGTTCGTCTCGCGAAATCTAGTTACCTAAAAAAGTTTCGTCGAATTCGGAGACAATCGGAATATTTTATGATTTTCTGGGTGATAAGTCGTCAGTGACTTCAGGGACGAGATTTGTACGAAAATCTCAGTCGAGGAAATGAGCAGGTTAAGTTAGATTTTGACATCGAAAAAAAAATAAGTTCATTTAAAATAAAGTGAACTGAAAAAAAATAAAAAAATTTTGGGACAAAAACGGACCCGAATAAAGCAATATAAACTATGAATATCAAATAATAATATAATAATAAAAATAATAATAATAATAATAATAATTAAATAAATAAAAAACGAAAATAAAAATAAAAACAAAAAGTCAAAAAGGTAGGAGGCCATTTTTTTGTTCGGATACAGAGAGAGCGTCTGAGAGAAAAGTTTTTATTTTTTATTTCTTTATTCACTTCTTTCTCATATCTATGAAAATCGGACGGTTTTCGTCAGGACTGAAGGCAAAGTTGATCTACGCAACGAGAGCTACACGTGGACACCAAAAAGTTGGAGTTTCGTCAAATTCCACGAGGTAGGGAATTTTCCTACTTGTGTTATTTCTAGCCTAAAGGCTATTTAATGGTTTAGAATTGGCTTAGGGGCCGTGAAAGGCCGTAAATTTTAGTCCTCAAATTTTGGTGAGTGTAGGAAATTTTAGGAATTTTCGGGATTTATTTTTGGATCGTCGGAATTTGGTGAGGCCCATTTTTCGGGCCAGTTCGAAATTTGAATTTTAGGAATTGTTTTGGGCCAGTCATGACGAGAATTTTTGGGACAATTTTCGAGACGATCCGGGCCCGTGAAGTTTTGTTTTACACTCCGGGGCCCGATGTCTTGAGGTTTTGTGGTGTGTTTTGGTATCACAATATTCGGTGATGAACCGTGAAGGGACCAAGAGGTGCCCTCTTTTATATGGGCTCGAGATTTGGGCCATTTTGTGTGTTATTACTAGAAAATGAATAGCGTGAATAGTGACATGAATAGTGACACGAAATTATTTTTTTGTGTGAAAATGTGTATGGTTGAGTGATTCAAAATGAATTGCTCGTGTTTTTTAATTAGCCCATGTGAGCTAATTTTGGTGTGGTGATTGTGAATATGCATAACATGTTTTTATGTGATTTAATTATGTTAATATATATGCATGGATATATTAGCATGAATGTGTTGGAATTGGCATCATGCATTCCATATGCACTGGGGTAACCTAGAAATTAGGTGTGAGTGCATAGTTGAGATCGACACTGTGTTAGGTCTTTGATGGTGTGTCGTGAGTACACGGTTGTGGATCAACATTGCGTAGGGTGTTGATTAGTGGGCGATTAATGAACAGCGTCGAATGAGTCGCACCAGGTTAAGAAATGAAATGGCTCATTGCATTTCATATGCCTTTGGGCGCCTACAAACCCGATAGGAGTGAGTGCATGAGGTGGTTTCTTGAGAGAATTGTTTGGAGGGTTGACCAAAATATTATTTATCGAAGTGTGTCCACTACAACATCGGAGGGTTGTCCATATAATATCAATCGTCGGAGTCTGCCCAATTGATATACATCGGAGGGTTTTCCACAGAATAAATTATCGGAGTCGATCAACTATTTATATCGGAGGGTTATCCACGGTTAAAAACAAATACCTTTGTTTGGAAATGGTTTTCATTCATGGCGAGAGATCGTGTTTGAAGTCGGTGAGAGAACTCGAGGCGTATGGGTGTAAGAGGCACGATATCGTAGTTGTATGGGTGTAAAGGCACGCGGTATCACCCGAAAAGTTATGTTGCCCAAAGAAGACACACAGTCATGTTTATCACATAGACTTCGGGTTATGTGATAGGAGTCGGGATTGACTTGGGATTTGTTGCACATTGACACTTGCATTGGATAATGGAGCCGGTGAGGGCTTGATACTTGGGTCATTGGTAATACCGGTGGCCAGTTGTCCTGATTAAGCGTATACATGAGGCAATTCGGTGATGACTCATTATATATTGCTCGATGACATATTGAGTGATGGAGCAGCCGGAGCTCGGTACATGGGGTATGGTGAGTCGAGTCTCATTCATGGCATGTAGACATTCAGGTAGACATGGGTATGTTGCACTTGGATGTGTGTTTGATTATCACGACCATTCTGAGTGCACTTAGGTGGGAGTAGCCCATGCGAGGAGATTATCACTGCGGGCTTTGCTCACCACGTCGTGGGACCCCCTTCGAGTCTGAGGTTAAGTGCGGGCGGCGACACGTCGGGACCGCACATATATGAGCCGGTTGTGGCACTGGCCTGTATATTTTGTAAATATATATAGGTGGTAATTATTTGTATAAGAGTGATGTAATTTAAACTCTTATTGTCTATGGTTTTATAGTCATGTGCTTATATGTTTGAGTATTGATGCAGGGGCCTAAGTGGCCATTATTTTACTCGCATATAGACCCTGTGTGGTCATTGTTGATTATTGGGACAGGTTGTACCTTGGGTAGAGCTGCGGCTGAGAGGCTACCTTGGATTTTCGTGGTAGTGTCGGGTAACCCGACATCCGCAGTATCGTCTTAGCGAGGTTGACGGGTTGTCAACGGGAACCACGGATAGGGTGTCATGAGTTCAACATCAATTGTTCCGCTTCATTTCTTGTTTATTTTTTTTTTAGTTGACATTAACCGCACCCGGTAAATTGTTTTTGTTTCTTTTTGGTGTTGTCCTGTTTTTCATGTAGGAGTTTATGTTCCTATGGTTTAGGAATTCAGAAGGCAGATTAGTCAAAATCAGTATTCCACACTCATCGGATCTGAATTGGGCTGGTGCAAGCCTAATGGAACCTGCACGAAAACGACCATCAACGAGGGGATAGAGAGGAACCCCAATGCATATAGGTCCATGAGGGACCACATACACCCTCCATGAATGAGTGAACTCTCCTGCATAGTGCCTCCAACTGAGCAAATGGTTATTAGACCTTTCCTTGTGCCACTCCTTCCCACTTTTCATGGCATGGAGTGAGAACCCTTATTCGCATATAAGGGAGTTTGAAGAAGTCTACAACACTTCAAGGAGGAAACTGCCACTATAGATTTTTTAATGACCCGTACCAAATAATACAAGTTTTTTTAACACGTTTGACCAAGTTTAACTAAGTTTGACCAGATTTGACCAGGTTTGACCAACACTTAGTAAGTGGACCAAAGTTGACTTTTTAAAGGATGAATAATTTTGGGTTGACTAAGACACCATTTCGTAGGCCTCGTCGATACGAGTTCATGAGCCAGGTTGAGCGTCAAATCAGACTACGGATAAAAGTTATGACCACGAAGAGTTCAAACGTATTCATTTAAGCGATAATGCAAGGCGTGTTCGGTTTTTGCGTGAAGCGACCCTAGGCTATATAAACCTAGCCTTGCTTGCCAAATGAAACCGCCCAAAGACACTCATTTTTGAGCTCCTAAAACCACAGAAAAACTCCCCAATCATGAACAGGGCGGAATTCGTTTGACCCATTTTCGAGCTAGTTCAAGTTTCGTAGGTGGGAGCGACTCAGGCCACCCCGCACACACGCGTCGTCCAGGAGGAGGAGGGCAAGGTGAGACCGATCCGGCCGTGAAATTCCACGAGCGTAGGCCGGGCCCAGCTCAGATAGGCGAGTGAAGGCGGCGGCCGCCTGCAGGTCACGATTTTACGCATTTTTCGGCCACTCTAGGCCGACCCATACCTCCCTCCCACCATTTTTGGACCCTCTGAACTCATTCCCGTGGTCCCTTTTTGCAGATTCCTCACCGTTTGAAAGATACGACAAAAACAAAGTTGGCTAACTGTTGGATTGAGTTTTTCGGCCACCACAGCAACCTTTGGACCAAGGTAAGGGTACTGATGTGTTCCTAGTCTCTTGGGCTTTCTGTTGATATATGGTTTGTGAATTGTGGACGTCGTTTGGTTAGTTTTCCATTTTTGGGTCATTTAGGGTAATTCTTGAGAAGGTTGAATGAAGTGAGTACCAATTGAATTAAGTTGCTTAAAATTGAAGATGGATTAATTGAAATTGGATGTTTTATGAATTAATGGATGGATTCGATTTCGGGAAATTAGCCGGGTGAAAAAGCCCCAATTTAGTCACAGGTCTTAACCTTATTTTGTGTAATTGGATCTGTCGGAGTCAATTTAGATGGTTTCACATAGTTACAAAGAAGTTATTATAAGGCGCTTGAGGGCATCGATGTTGTTGGTTCGATTATTTGGAGCCTAAGTGGTGTTTTATTTATACGAGGCACTCCGCGCCGTAGGGCAGATCTGCGAGGGGAGAAGGGTGAGAAAATGTGATAACAAATCTGGTTTATATTATGTTTTGAAATAATTTTGGGACTATAATCATATTTGGTATATAATTATGGTTAAATTATTTGTCAATATATCATTTGATCGAATGGTTGGTTATAATAAATAGAATGATGCATTTTCATATAAACAGGATTCTCATTTCATGTGAATTTTGTCAACATTTTAAATATTTGGAAGTTTCTGCGAGTTCATGGATGAGTACATGGTATTTAAATATGTTGATCGTGGATTGGAGTTTTTAAACCACTTTGAAAACCTATTGTTTTAAGAAAAGATATTTTGAGATTTTGTGAAATGATTATAATCTGATGTCGTTGGAAGGTATATGTGATTAAGGAAACAATTATACTCATGCTATTATTTCCACGTAGTGATGTCGGGTTGCAGAAGGTTTTATTAGTTTCCACGTGATGGTTGGGTTACGGAAGGTTTTTATTAGTTGCCACGTGGTCGGGTTTGCAGAAGGTTTTATTAATTGCCCGCGTGATGGTCGGGTTTAGCGAAGTTTTATTTGGTTGTCACGATTATCGTGAGGTCGTTGAAGCCGGTTTATGATAGATAGTGCGGTACATTGTTGGTTCGATTGGGTATAATCATTTCAATATTTATGGTTATGGTACTTTCATGATTATTTTTACGACATGATGACTATACATACTTTATGCTCAATTTTTAGGTTGTGAACAATTCAGGCTATAATTTTCTTAAAAATCATGTCGGTTAAATTTTTGAGCGTGAATTTCATATTGTTAGACTTGGGTAAAGTTGAGTTTTGGGAAATGTTTCTAAACGGGGAACCTTACAAAAGAGTGGACGTGAGGTCTTGAGAGAAGAAATGTTCGCTTATTATTTTATTATAAATTATGCCCTCCAGATTTATTATCTCACGTTTATTGTTTTTTAAATACGTTTCCTAGGTCCGAGCGGTTCGTGGGAGCCTACCTCACGCCCGGTCAACCGCAGCTCTTTACGCGCTATAAACTGCGATGCTGTCTCATCTACTCTGTTTGGTTTATTGGACTTATTTATCTTTATTTGTACCTAAATTAACGATCTTTCTTGGGGCGTATAGTGTTAGTATTGTTTATATGATTATCTATTAACACTGTGTTGTGATTATGACCTACATTACGATAGGTCGATCGGTAGTTTAAGTTGTCGTGGATTTTTCTATAATTGAGGTATTGTGGTACTGCGTGTGTTTACTTCTTTCTTAGGTGGGGTTCCATTGTGTGTATTCCTATGGATTATGCAGTGGGACTTCACTAGGCAGGTTTCTAGAGAACCACAGGAGGGTATTAGGTCGAGGTCATCGGCTTAGTATCAGAGCTCTAGGTTTCTAAATTCCTTGGGGTTGGCACGTTGTTATTACAACTCATCAGTCATTTTATATACCTTTCTAGCACTTATCCTTGGAATTGATTCTGTTTCATTTATTCTTAGGAACAGTTCTTCTTCTTGATGGCGCACAGAGGTAGACGTATTGGGACCCCGATGGGCCTCGGTTGAAGATCGAATGCCTACTTATGAGGAGAATCTTGTCGGCACGGCTCGATCGCTCACGAGAAAGTGGGTTTCTTGAATTATTCTTTTGTTGATCGAGGCTCGTAGACTTGGAGACGAGTGGGTTTTGATAGCTCCACGGATCCCATGGTGGCTTATCACGGCTAGATGACCTGAGAGAAGATTACGGGCGAAGGTATGCGGAGTGTCGGATGAGGATAGAGTCAGGATAGCTAGTTTTCTTTACTCGGGGGTAGTGCAAGGAAGTGGTGGGCGTATGAGAGAGGACCCCAAGACGATCACACTTAGGCGCAGTTCAAGGCTTAACACAGCGAGTTTACCCCCAGCCTTTGTTGAGACCAAAGAGGCTATAGTTTGAGGCAGCTCACTTTCAGGGTAGCATGACGGGTTTAAGATACGGCGTAGGTTCGAGGAGAGTTGTGGATTTACGTCCCCGATTTGGTTGCGGATGAAGTCGTGAAGAGGAGGTTTCTCGATGGGTTGATTGAGTCGATAGCTTTGAGCCTCTCAGGTTCTGATCATCCCACATATCAGTCGATGAGAGACGCCGCTCTAGAGGTGGAGAGACAAACCACGATGCGCCCGGACTAAGAAACGTCGTCATCTTATGGATGTCTTCGGGAGACGGTCGAGGGGATCATCAAGAGGAGTAGTTTCGACTCTAGATCTTGAGCGTTAGAGATCGGTGAGACCGGGCGTGAATTACCCGGCACGGTAGCAGGTTTCAAGGAATTGGACATACGGGGTTGGATTTGTTCGGTGAGTAGTGGCGGTGGTTATTTTTCGAGTGCAACGGGCGGGGCGGTTTCCGTTCGGCTTGTGACGTTTGCGGCAAGATCCATGATGGACCATGCCAGTGGGAGGACAATACATGGCACCGGTCGCGGGCGGAGCCGGGACATTTCAAGGGTGCCCTATCGAGATCCGGCCGGACTAGAGTCTCTCGAATCGGTGCCAGGGTAGCTTGTTTTCTATTGAGGGCCAAGATATGGAGGCATATTTGATATTAATAGGTGTCTCAAGGGGTTGGATGTGATTCTTGGGATGGATTGAGAAACTGGCGCAAACTATGCTTGATGGAATGTTTCGCGGTGATATTTAGGCATTGGGACTACGGTGGTAGTCTTATGGATAGCGGAGCGGGAGGCACCGCCGGGTTCGATTTACGCCATTTCTACTAAAGATGTTTGCTTCAAAAGGGTTGTAAGGGGTATCTAGCTCATGTAGTTGACACTCGTAGCAGCGAGCGAGATTGAAGGGCGATACCCCGGTAATGGGGACTTTCGGATGTGTTCCTGGCGATCTTAGGAGTTTACCTCGAGCGAGAGATAGATTTTTCCCGCTGATTTAGTCCCTAGTACGGCTCCATTTCTTTTACCACCTTATAGAATGTACTTAGAAATTTGAGTTGAAAGAGTTGAAGGCTCAGCTACAAGAGCTGGTGGATCGGGGATTTATTAGGCCCAGTATTTCACCTTGGGGAGCGTCGGTGTTATTTGTGAAGAAGAAGGATGGTACTTAGAGGTTGTGCATAGACTACATACAGTTGAATAAGGTCACCATTCGTAACAAATATCCTTTGCCTCAGATTGATGATTTGACCCGACTCGAGTCACGAAAATGTTCTCGAATTGACTTGAGGTTAGGGTACCATCAGTTAAGGATTAGGAATCGGACATTTCAAGGCGGCGTGGGGCGAGATATGGGCATTATGAGTTTCTAGTGATCTTTTCGGGCTCACGATGCCAATGACTTTCATGGACTTGATGAATCGAGTCTTTCGTCCATACTTGGATCGATTTGTCATTGTCTTTATCGACGATATCTTGGTGTACTCGAGAGGCGAGTTGGAGCATGAGACACATTTGGGTTTGGTGTTGTAGACTTTAAAGCATCAGTTGTATGCCAAGTTCAACAAATGTGAGTTTTGGTTGAGCCGAGTGGGATTTCTCGGACATGTGGTTTCTATTGATGGCATTTATGTGGATCTCACGGAAGGTAGGCGGTGAAGCGGGAACAACCAACTACGGTGGTGAGTTCGGAGTTTCCTAGGATTAGCGGGTATTCTGTGAGGTTCATAGAAGGGTTCTCGAAAATAGCGGGACCCACTTCAGCTGTTTGACTAGAAAGGGGTTAAATTTGAGGTGGGTGACGGGTGTGAGGAGCTTCCAAACACTTGAAGGAAAAGTTGATATCGGCCTGTTTGACATTGCCAGGAGGCAGCGAGGGTTAAGGTTCTGGTGATGCTTTATACAAGGTTTAGGTTCTTGATGCAACATAAAGAGTTAATGGCGTATCTTCAGACCCGGTTGGAAGAAACACGAATTTGAATTATCCACCACCATGACTTGGAACTTGCTGCGGTAATTTTACGCGTGAAGACTTGGAGGCATTACTTGTCTGGGCGACACGGATATTTACCGACCATAGAGCCTTAATGTTGTTTTACCGAAGGAGTTAAACTTAAGGCAAAGGAGGTGGATGGAACTACTTAACGATTATGATTGCACTATTGACTACCATCCCGGTGGGCAAATGTGGTGGCGGATGCTGAGTAAGAGGAAGACTCTGAGGCTCTTTGGCTTATATGCAGACAATACAACTTCCATTGATGGTCGAGTTACGAGAGTTGGGTGTTGAGTTGAGGATGCATGCTTCAGGAGCACTTTTTGCTAGTTTCCAACTACGACCGATACTTATAGATCAAATTCTTGAGTATGACCTGAAAGATCCTATTTGATGAGCATGAGAAAGAAGGTCGAGGAAGGGGTGGTCGGATTTTGCTAGTAGAACTGATGGGGCCTTGGTGATTAGTTCTAGGTTATTCTGACGTGAAGAGTTAAAAGGCAAGTATTGGAGGGAAGCCCATGGATTACGCTTATGCTATGCACCCCGGTAGTACCCGAGATGTACGGAATGTATTTGAAGGAATATTGTGTGGTCAGAGATGAAAGAGAAGTTGCCAAAGTATGTATCGAGTGCTTCATCTGTCAGCAAGTGAAGGCGGAGAGACAAAGCCCATACGGACCTGCGACCCGCCTATCAGGATTGGAAATGGAGCGCATTCTGATAGATTTTTATTCAAACTCCCTCCCACGAGTTCGGAGACATGATGGCATTTGGGTAGTAGTTGATCAGGCTCACCAAGTCGCGCATTTTCTACCTATTAAGTGAGAGAAGTTTTTCTCCCTCTCGAGAAATGTGAACTCTTTATGAATCATATAGTGAAAGGTTTGCATGGGGTGCCGGTGTCGATCATCTGCGATGAGATCCATGATTCACTTTTGAGGTTTGGAAGGGTTGATGAAGGAATTAGGTGTCAAGTTGAATTTGAGTACCGCTTTTCACCCTCAAACCGATGGACAATCTAAGAGGACTATTCAGACCTTGGAGGATATGTTGAGGTCATGCGTACTGCAATTCAAGGGACATTGGAATGAATATCTACCTTTGGCAGAGTTCACTTATAACAACAGCTATCACTCAAGCATTGAGATGTCACCTTATGAGGCATTGTATGGAAGCTTGATGTCGCACTCCTTATGTTGGAATGAGCGGCGAAAGGAAATTACTAGGTCACAGTTGTACAAGCGGCTTGTGGACAAGGTTAATGTTATCGTGCGGGTTGAAGCGCGCGACAAGATAGGCAAAAGAGCTATGCGGACAAGCGTAGAAAGGATCTTGAGTTTGAGGTCGAGGATCGGGTATTCTTAAAACTCTCTCCTTGGAAGGGCGTGGTATGCTTTGGGAAGCGAGGGAAGCTAAGTCCTAGCTACATCGGACCTTTTGAGATTGTTGAGAGGATAGGTCCAGTAGCTTATATATTAGACTTGCCAGAGGAGCTTTCTCGAGTCCATAATGTTTTCCACATCTCCATGCTACGCAAGTATATCTCAGATCCCTCACATGTTATGAGGCACGGGTGAAATTTAAGGGATGACTTATCATGAGGAAACGACCCGAGTGGCACGGGTAGGGAAGAGAGGGCTTGCAGCAAGACAATATCCTTAGTGAAAGTCCTTTGGAGAAACCACCTAGTCGGGAGCGACTTAGGGCCAGGAGGACCAAAGGCGGAGTCAGTACCCTCATCTCTTCCATGACAGTGCAGTTTCATGGAATGAAATTTTCTTTAAGGGGGGTAGGTTGTATTGACCCGTACCAAATAATACAAGTTTTTTTAACACGTTTGACCAAGTTTGACAAAGTTTGATAAGATTTGACCAGGTTTGACCAACACTTAGTATGTGGACCAAAGTTGACTTTTTCAAAGATGAATAATTTTGAGTTGACTAAGACACCATTTTGTAGGCCTCGTCGATATGAGTTCATAGATGGGTTGAGCGTAATCGGAGCTTACACGGTTCAAAGGGGTATGACCACGGAGAGTTGAAGCAAGCGGCATTTAACAATGTCAAAGTTGTCTTCGATTTTTGGCGACCTAGGCCCTATGTAAACCTAGCCTTGCGTGCCAAATGAAACCCTAGCCCCAAGACACACATTTTGAGCTCCAAAACCCTAGAAAAAAACTCCCCAAAATCGTGAACACCGAACTGGGTTGATTGGTGGGTTCGTTACTGGTTGGGTCCTTATCTGTGTTGGGCTTTGAGGTCTGCTTGGAGTTATTAAATTTGGGCTTTGGGGGTGTGGTGACTCTGGGATGTGGTGGGTGTCTGTTTGTTTTGTTTTTTTTTTTGCTATCCTTGGTTGTTGTTGGTTGTTTGAAGGAACATTTGCCTTCCCTTCGAGTTTTAGGGAGGTTACATCCAGTTCACGTAATTTGGGCCTTTGGTCCGTGTATTCTTTGGTTGAGGCTTTGCCTTTGGAAATCATCTTACTTATCCAAAAAAGAACACCGGTAGGGTCGTTTAACCCATTTTTCGGTCAGTTCAAGTTTCGGTGGTAGGAGCGAGCTGAGCCACCACCTTACTGCAGCGCCGACCGGGGAGGAGGATCAGGTGAGATGATCCGGCTGTGAATTTCACGGCTGAGCCCCCCCGGACCGTGCACGGATAAGGGGCGAGTGAAGGCGGCGGCGAGGCGCCAGTGGGTCCTTGGATTTTTACGCATTTTAAGGCCATTCCGAGGCCGAACCATACCTCCCTCCACCATTTTTGGACCCTTTGAACCTGTTCACAGTGGTCCCTTTTTGGTCCTCGCGTTTGAAGATACGACAAAAACAAAGTTGGCAGACTGTTGGATCGAGTTTTCCGGCCACCACAACAACCTTTGGACCAAGGTAAGGGTACTGATGTGTTCCTAGTCTCTTGGGATTTCCGTTGATATATGGTTTGTGAATTTTGGAAGTCGTTTGGTTAGTTTTCCATTTTTGGGTCATTTAGGGTAATTGCCGAGAAGGTTGGACGGAAATTGAGTACCAATTGGTCAATTTTGGCAAAATTGAAGATGGATTAGTGAAATTGGATGTTTTTATGAATTATTGGATGGTTCAATTTCAAGAAATTAGCCCCCGGGTGAAAAGCCCCAATTTTGAGTGCAGGGTCTTGCACCAACTTTGTGTAATTGGATGCTGTCGGGTCAATTTAGATGGTTTCATAGTTCTAGTTATTCTAAAAGGCCTTGAGGGCATCCCAATGTTGTTGGTTCAGTTGACTGGAGCTTAAATGGTGTTTATTTATATTACAGGGCACTCAGCCCAGAAATTTGGGAGACGATCCCTACGAGGGAGCGGGGCGAGCGTCACACGTAGTCTATATGAGTGAAGTTTATATGTTTAAAATGTTTTGAGAGATTATTATATTGGTATATAATTATGGTTAATTATTTAATAAATATATCATTTGATCTGAATGGTTGGCTATGCATAAATAGAATGATATGTTTTCATAATATAAACAAGTTATCATTTCATGTGAATTTTGTCAACATTTTTAAATATTTGGAAGTTTGCGAGTTCATGGATGAGTCACGTGGTATTTAAATATGTTGCAGGTATGTGGATGAGGTTTTAAACCACTTTGAAAACCTATTGTTTAAGAAAGAGATTTTGAGATTTTGTGAAATGATTATAATAGAGTATCGTTGTAAAGGTACATGTGAGTAAGGAAACGATTATATATTATTTCCACGGCCGTGATGTCGGGATTACCCGAAGGTTTATTAGTTGCCACGTGATGGTCGGGTTTACCCGAAGGTTTATTAGTTGCCATGTGATGGTCGGTTTTACCCGAAGGTTTATTAGTTGCCACGTGATGGTCGGGTTTACTCGAAGGTTTATTAGTTGCCACGTGATGGTCGGGTTTAACCGAAGGTTTATTGGTTGCCACGGTGTCGTGAGGTCGGGTTTACCCGACGATTTATGATGGGTATATGGTATGGTACATTGTTGGTTTCTGATTAAGGTATAACCATTTCAATATTTATGGTTATGGTACTTTCATGATTATTTTTACGACATGATTACTATACATACTTTATGCTCAATTTTTAGGTTGTGAACAATTCAGGCTATAATTTTCTTAAAAATCATGTCGGTTAAATTTTTGAGCGTGAATTTTATATTGTTGGACTTGGGTAAAGGTGGGTTTTGTGAAATGTTTCTAAACGGGGAACCTTACAAAAGAGTGGACGTGAGGTCTTGAGAGAAGAAATGTTCGAAAATAAAAACATTATTTCCTTGCCGTTTATGCCACTCGGTGAAAAGTTTATTATCTCACGTTTATTATCCCACCATCTGTTCTTAGGTCAGGGCGATTCGTAGGGCCTACCTCATGTGATTCAACATCGCTCTTTTACCTTTCTGGCTGCGATTACTTTATCTCATCTACATGCGGTTTATTGGACTTATTTATCTTTGTTTTATACCCCAAGTCATAAATACTCTTAGAGATGCTCGATAGTAGTATTAAGCTCATATAAGTCCTTATTATTTATTTTTGTGGTTATGACCTACATTAAGATAGGTCGGTCGTGGATTTAAGCTGTCGTGATTTTTCCTATATAATTGAGGTATTGTGGTATTGCATGTGTTTACTTCTTTTCAGGTGGGGGTTCACATTAGCATATTCTATGGATTGTACAGTGGGACTTCACTAGGCGGGACCACCTGGAGAACCCTGGGAGGGTATCCGGGTCGAGTCCTGTCAGATTTAATGAGGCTTAAGCTTTTTCCTTTCAGATTGAAGGATAAAGCTAAAATTTGGCTAAACTCCACGAGACGAGGGCATCGAGAGTGTAGAACTAAGATGCGAGGCTAAATTTTTTGAAAGAAATTCTTCTCAGCTCATAGAACAAACAATTTAAAATGATTTTCCCTTCTTAGCCTAATGAGAATGAAAAATTCTATGCATCTTTGCAGGAGAAGATATATGGAAGTGCTCAATGCTTGTCTTCTACGTGGGTTTGACACATGGTACAGCTGGTCATTATTTTTATGATGGGGCTATATGCATGAAGCAGCTGCTAGTGGTATGTGTGGAGGAGACTTCATGAGCAAAAATCCAGAGGATGCTTTGGATTTCTTGAGTTATGTAAGTGAAGCTTCAAAAGTTGGGATAAGCCCTAACTTTAGGGAGATGGAAAGAATGAGACCTCGACCCGATTACAAGGGTGGCAATGTACTCTCTTAGGAAGACATGGACATGAAAGCCAAAGTTTCAACCTCGGCTAGAAGGTTGGAAGAGCTTTGGGGAAATGAGAAACTAACATATGAGGTGCAGCGTGGCGAGATTCTGTGCTAAACAGAGCCATGCTTCATTTGTCGGTTGCGAGCATGCGGGAGAATAATGTCCAAACTATTCCGGTAATGAGGAAATTTTGTAAAACGAAAATGTTGTTGGTCAATTCAAACCGCTTCGACTAATGCACCATATGGCAACACTTACAACCACTAGTTGGAGAAATCACCCAAACCTCTCACGGAAGCCAAAACCTCCATAGTATACTTGCCTCTGATATGCATTAACATCTTCGGCCGTCACAACCGCGATTCGACTTCTCGATTAGGCAAACCATTCTAAATTTGAGCATGGTGGTGAGTAACTTTATGGAAAAGCGACGATCAATGCTCGATTGAATCGAGAAGAAGAACAAATCTTGTGGAAAGCACTCTGAACAAAAGAATAGATGGGCTCCAAAATGATATTGCTTAGAAAATAGACAACCTACAGTACTCCATCTCAAGGCTCACCAATCAACAGTAAATGCATGAAAAGGGAAAATTTCCTTCACTAATCTAGCAGAATCCGAAAGGAATCCACCAGGTAGCTAGTGCTAGTGAAGCTGCTCCCAAGATGGATGAGGTGAAAGCCATTATCACTCTGAGAAGTGGTAAAAAAGTTGATTAGCTAATACCTAAGCCACTAGAGGCAACCAAAGAACAACAAGAAGAGGAGCCAAAAAGAATAGTGATCAAAGAAGATATGATGAAAAAGAGTACGCCTCCACTTTTTCCTCAAGCACTTAGAAGCAAAAAGAGGGTGAACAACCCAATTGAGATTTTGAAGTCTTGAGGCGGGTGAAGAATTATTATCCACTCTTCTTCTGGACATGATGCGCGGGAGTCCCGACATATGCCCGGATTTCTAAAGACTTATGCACGTAAGGGGATGAGATGTAGATAAGACAACTTTCTTGACAAAACAGGTGAGCTCCATCATCCAATGTAAGACCCTAGTGAAATACATAATCCATGGTCTCCTACCATTTCAGTGAACATTGGGGGAACTTGTGTAGAAAAAGCATTATTAGATTTAGGAGCTAGTGTAAACCTGTTACCCTACTCAGTCTACAAATAGTTAGGGCTGGGAGGATTAAAGCCTACCACCATCACCTTATCTTTGGTAGATAGATAGGTGAAAATTCCTAAAGGCACAGTTGAAGATGTTAGGGTGAAGGTGGATAAGTTCTACTATCCGGTAGACTTTGTTGTTCAAATGTCGAGCCAAAATTGGCGATAGGGGCCAAATTAATGTAGCATCATACTTAGGAGACCATTTTTGGCCACAGCAAATGCCATCATCAATTGTCGAAATGGGGTCATGCAGCTCACATTTGGCAATATGACACTGGAGCTCAACATATTTCATTTAAGCAACAAGCATGCCAATCCAAATGAAGAAGGTCCAGAGGAAGTTTGCCTAATTGGCACTAGTGTGGGGGAACATTGTACTCGAAAACTGCAAGGGGAGCTGATGGAGAGTTAAGAAGAGTTTGATGAAGAATTATCAACCCCACCAATCACCCTATTAGTTATACTAATTCCTCAAACAACCACCAAACAAGGCTTGAGAAATTGGGTTGAGTGGACCCAATCTGCCCTAAGATTGTAGAGTCCGTTTCTTTTTGTTTGATCTTTAATTTTACTTTATTTTATTTTATTTTTATTTATTTTTCTTTTTCTATTGCTTTATTCAAAATTTTCCTTCAATTTACCTTTTCTTAACTTAATCTTAATTGTAGCTTCCTTTTCATTTTCCTACTATTTTTATGGATATTTTTGTGTTTATGTTCGTAGGGTTGTCTTTAATATTAGGCGAGAGGTCGAATTTCGGAAGAGGAATCGCGGGAAATTTACGCAGGGGTTGCAAAATTTCATAGGGATTTATAGAAACAAGAATTTTCTTGACTCATTTCGCCTTCTTGAATTTCGCGCGACAAATTCCGCCTTGCCAGACCATGACAAATTTATGATAAATTTAAATGGGGATTTTCATGGGTTCTTGAAATTTTCATAGCCCTAATTTTTGGCCATAACTTTTTCATCCAAACTCCGATTTGGGTGATCTTGGTCTTGTTGGAAAGCTTAGAGAGTGTAGAATCTAGATATAGCTAGAAATAACACTTTAGAACTTATGATAAGGACGTAATTTTCAAAATTCTCCAACTGGTCACTTTTAACCTCTCTTCTCTTCTTCCTTCAACTACCAAGAGTCATAACTTGATCATTTGAAGCCCAAATGGAGTGAATAAGGTCTCTTTGGAAAGCCTGAGAAGTCTCCTATCCATCCATATACATATTGTAGCCATTTTGCTTTAAATACAGTAGTAGCCCTACCAATTGATGATCCTCTAGCTACTACCAAGACTGAGGCTATTCCACATCCTACAGATGCTTGATAGCTGCTATTTTTATCTTTTTGTTTTCCAAGCTTGTAGCATGATCACATTTTGTGTTGTTCATATTTTGGGTATTTTATGAACTGTGATTGGTTTATCTTTATAGTTTTAAATGCTAATCAAATACTCATTTTGCTTATTTTTAACACTTTTCATCTCTTTTGTTTCCTATTTCATGTGGGTCCTCCTCTCCAACACCAGCTACATTAATTATCCAAAAAAAAAAAAAAAAACACCAGCTACATTTCACCAAGGAGGTATCACTTCCTCCCTTAAATTTCCATTCCATAACCACATTGAGGACAATGTCGAATTTGGTTAAGGGGTGAGTTAAGGAAGGAAGTGCTTATTTGCTCAGTTAGCAAATTTCTTTTGGTTCAAATAGTTTTTGAATAGTTTGATACATGTTTGCTGAGCTTTCCCACAAAAATTTTTGTAATTCTCAGCCTGCAATGGGAGAAATTTAAACTGTCTCAATATTCTTGATTTTAGAGTGGTGTTATGCTTATAAGAGTTGATGCATTGTTGAAATTCCTCTTATCTTCAACCTTCTTCCACTTTGAACTAACCACACACTGTGCACATTAGTTTTCAATTATAAGCTGAAAAAATGCTTTGCCTCTTGAACCTTGCAAAAATCTAGCCTAGTGCCTTTGACCACCTTAAATAGATTTGGATCCCTAAAAAGGCCAATGAGTCTTAAAAAAAAAAAAAAACAGAGAAAAAATAAAGACAAGAAAATTGTGATGCTTAACTTAAAACCCGAGCATAGTCCAAGGGGTATATGGCGAAAGTCTTTAAAGCCCGGTGCCCTAAGCCAACTGGTTAGGAGTCACCAACTTTGCTGCTCGTTACATGGGTGAATAAGTGGAGTTTAGCAATTTTTAGGTGTTGGAGTGTTGAATTTACTAACAATCCGAGGTGAAATCTGCAGAGTCAGTGGTTGAAAGATCCTTATGACTTGATGCCCTAAATTTTGATTGGTTGGGAGTCATCGATGGACCCCCGTTACATGGACAATTGAGAATTTGATACCCTCAGCATTGCACCCCTACAACAGAAAATAGGTTGTGAAATAAATGGGAGCTCAGGTCTATTGGTTTGGTTGGTGCGCTGGGTGTAGAAAGAGCTGGAGTTGGGGGAGGACAGTTTGGCTGACTATTTTTTAAAACTAATCAAGTTAACATTTCGGTTTTAGTGGAAGGTTTTAGGTTGGATCTCTAGGAGTTGAAATTCTTTTGATACTTGAATTTGCATAGCACATACTCCTCTTGAGATAGCCATTGGGCAGGATTTTGATGACTTGTATTGAAGGTTGGGTTTTATCACATCATTGCTTTTGAAAAACTTTTTGTTTTGTGGATATATAGTTCATCTTGCATATATTATTTCATTCTTCCTTCATTGCTAAAGGACTACCAATGTGTAGGTTGGGGGGAGTGATTACTACCCAAAAAGTGTTGTTTCACACCCTTAACACTCCAGGTTGTAAGCACTTTTTGTGTAGTTTTCAACCTAATTAACCATTTGGCATGTTAAGGACCTAGTAAGGCTACTAATCAAATTTTGTGGCAAGTTTGTTTGTTTTTAGGGACTTTATATATTGAGGACAGGGGTTCAAGTCAAGGAAAGAATAATCCAGTTGCAGTTCAGAGTTGAAAAGCATAGAAGAAGGCAAAGCCAGAAGCAGAACATGCAGTGCAAGCCCTGTCAAATTCACAAGGTTTGCGAATTTTCGCAGCCTTGAGAAATTCCCTGCGAACCTTCCTGCTTTGACTTTTTTATTTTTATGTTTTTCCCACTTTCTCCCTATGTAATAGTGTTTTATTTGTATCTTTTTGCAATTTGTAATGGGTTTGGTGGTATGAAACACCCCAAACAAGACTTTATGGACATTATGTTTGATATCCAGAAAAGCTACGACGCAAAGCTCCCATTTTCCTTGTTTTCTCTGTTTCTTTTCCTTTCGCTGGTCAGGCACCCTCTGAGGATGGGTTCTCAGAGGATGAGTGGCTAAAACCCCTTCATCCTTGAAGTAGAAGGCCCTTGGTGAAGGATCCTAAGGCAAACTAAGGGTTTCCATGTTTTTCACGCAGGTATTGACTGTCCTTATTGTTCTTCCCTTCAACTTTAGGTTTTGATCCCTTCAAATCACCTTGAATGGTTTATATTTGGTAAGCTTTCAGGGCTCATTAGATACTTAATGCTAGATCCAATGATGTTCGCTAGTTATCATTTATGAGCCATGGGAATGTGAGTCAAGGAGACGTTTGTTTTCAGTGATTGAGAGCATTAATGGCCAGTGAATGCCATTTTCGAAGATATTTAAGGAGGGTTAGGTTTTATAGCTAAACGAATATCCGGTTTGGGAGATAACTATATGTTATCCTCCCCAATGAGAGGTAACAACCCGGAAACCCCGTCATTTGCCTAAAGAACCTAAACCTAGTGTCCTAATACTTCAAGGGCCCTCTTTCCACATTCTAATATATTTTATTTTCAATGACAACTACTAAAACCAACCCCTTTTTATCACAACCCCAATATCCAAACTCTTATCACCAGTGTAAACCTCAGTATTAGTCATTTCCACAAAGAAAACCCATCACTATGGACGATCCTAGAGCCGCTATACTATAGTAGTATGAGGTATTAGGTTATAAATTTTGTTGATTTAGAATACCCTACGGGCATGGAAACAACAAATATGGCCAAAGTGAGAAAGTTCGAGGATGCTTTGAAATTGTCCATCCGGGGTAAAATTGTGGGACTTCTCCCATAGGACTTGGACTCGATGGTCAGGACAACTATGGCCATTGAGAGGGAAGTGGACGATGCAGGAAACATCCGAGATGTGGGTGTTAAAGATAAGAGGAAGGAGAGCCAACCTTCTTATTCGAGCTTAGGAAAGAAGTAGAGGACTTATGTTCAACAAGGGTTTCAAGGACGGGCTGTGGCTATCAGGGTCATGGCCAGGGTCAATCATCCTAGGATGGGAGACATTTTAGGACTACTAGCCAGCCAGAGCAGAGAACATTTTTCCATTGCCACCAGCCTGGACACATGAGGTTGGATTGTCCTTAGAGGTAGGGATCCCAAAGTTATGGAATACCCCAGTCCCAGTCATCAGTGGGACGTTCACATACTTGGTTTATTCCTCCTTATCTCCCCATGGCCAAGGGAACAAGTATCAGTCCCAGGGCGTTGTACCTGCCCCTACCACTTCACAATCAGGCTGGGTAGGCCAAGCCATGGGTAGAGGTCGAGGTCGAGGACAGGGCTTACAAGCTGGGAATTTAGGGACCCAAGGGCGTGTCTATGCAATCACACCTTAGACTAAGCTTCTAGATCGGTTGGTTATTTAGGGTACTTTTATGCTCTTTCACTTATGGGAAAGAGTACTATTTTGATTCTGGTGCATGTTATTCATTCATTGTTGCATCATGTGTGAAAGATTTGGGCTTAGAGGTTGAAACCTTGGAAAATTCGTTGTATCTAACTTATCCTCTTGGAACTAGAGTGAGTGTTGATAAGATATGTCAGGATTGTGAGTTAGAGATCTTAGGGAATTTGATCAATTGAGGAGGAGCCGCAGCCTCAGAGATCTCCTCCTTGGTACCATTAGTTGAGGTTAGGGGCGGATATCCCTAAGGCGGGGTTCGGGACGATGCAGGCATTTTTCGAGTTCACGGTGATGCCATTCGGATTGTGGTGCTCGATTAGCATTCATGGATCTCATGCATGGATTGTTCCAGCCCTCGCAAGATTAGTTGTTGTGGTGATACGTTGGCGACAACTTAATCTACTCCAAGTCGGAGAAGGAACATGAGGGTCACTTGAGGATTGTTATCCAAGCCTTGAGAGACAATCAATTGTATGCCAAATTCAGTAAGTGTGAATTTTGGCTTATTGAGGTGAAATTCTTAGGACATGTGGTGTCGGCTTCGGGTGTATCCGTGGACCTAAAGAAGGTTGAGGCAATTATGATTTGGGAGAGACTTAAGTCAGTCTACGAGATATGCAGTTTCTTAAGATTAATAGGGTATTACAAGAGGTTCATTGAGGACTTCTCTCGATTAGATGCACCTATGATGAGATTGACTTGGAAGGAGGTCAAGTTTGAGTGGAATGACTTGTTTGAGAAGAAATTCCAGGAATTCAAGATGAGGCTTACTTCAGCTCCTATTCTGATAGACTTGGAAAGGGGACATAGGTAAATAGTGTATTGTGATGCCTCTAAAGACAGACTTGGATGTGTTTTGATGTGGTCCGGGAAGGTCACAGCCAATGGTTCTCGACAGTTAAAGAACCACAAGCGGAGTTACCCCACGCATGATATGGAGTTGGCAGCCATTGTCTTTACTTTTAAGATTTGGCTCCACTATCTATACGGTGAGTAGTTCGAGGTGTTTTCATACCACAAGAGTTTGAAGTACATTTTCACACAACAGGACCTCAACATGAGGCAACGCAGGTGGATGGAGTATCAGGAGGATTATGAGTTCACTTTTCATTACCACCCTGGTAAGGCAAATGTGGTGGCTGATGCACTCAGCCAGAAGTCACGGGGAGTGTTAGCTAGTGTAGCTTTCCGGGAGTGGCAGATACTAGAGATTGTGAGACAGTTCGGACTACACTAAAGGGGTCAAGGTCAGGATACTTTGAGGAGTCTAGTGGCTACGCCTTCCTTACTAAGCAGAGTGATTGAGTCTCGGGGACAGAACACATAGATATTGGGCATCAGGGACCGAGTACCATCGGGTACAGGTGATGAAGGTTAGGCCATTCATTTGGATGGCAGTCTTTGGTATAGGGGAAGAGTTGTGGTTCCCCAATCGACAGATATGAGAGAGGAGATCCTCCGGAATTTCCATTGCTCTTGTTTTTTTTTTTTTTTTTTGGATAAGTCATTGCTCTTGTTTTGCTGTTCATCAACGTGGCACGAAGATGTACCATGATCTTCGTCGCTAGTATTATTAGAGTGGGATGAAGAAACACGTTGGAGATTATGTTCATCATTGTCTCATGTCAGTGGAGTAAAGTTGAGCACTAGAGGTGATGGATTGCTCCACGCCATTGGGGTATCTCGGTAAAGTAGGAACATGTCGCGATGGACTTTGTGACCCGCCACCCACTGGATGTCGCGGGCATGAGTGTGGGTGGCAGTGGACGGATTACTAAGTCGACACACTTTTGTAGTTGTGTGGATGACCTTGACTGGAGGAATTGACGGTTGCATAATACTAAAGATTGTCCATTTAAATGCGATACGGTATCTATTGGCATCGGTCGGGATCCAATTTCTGGCTCATTTTTGAAGAGTTCCAGGAGAGCCATGGGGACCACCGGTTGATGAAACCTTTGTTTTCATCCCGAAGGATGGAGTGGGTTAGAGAGAGAGGACTATCCGGATTTTGAGAACATAGTTTTGAGCATCACGGATTTTACCTACCAGTGTGGTTGGGAGGAGCATTGACCCTTGGTGGAATTCGCCTACAACAACAATTATCAGGTGAGCATACAGATGTCACCCTATGAGGTACTTTATGGTAGGCCTTGTCAATCTTCGGTTTGCTGAACGGAGGTGGGAGAGAGACCCTCTACAGGTCCAAACTTTGTTAGAGACACTTTGAAGGTGGACTTGTCTGGGCGTCTTCTCATGGCTCGGAGAAATTTAACGGAAGAGCTCGTTGTGACGGTAGCGATCTCTAGAGTTTGTGGTGGGTAATGATGTTTACTTGAAGGTGATGCCTAAGAGAGGAATGGTTTGATTCGACAAGCATCTCTTTTCAAGTTCCAAATAAGATAATGCAATGGATGTGAATCTTGAAGTTGTCCAAGAATAAATTAGTATAGAAATGGATCTCTCCTAACTCTATACTTTTCACTATTCAGATTACCACATTTATATATCTAGATTATGGTTCTAAACACTTACATGTACAGGAAATTGCAAGCCCTCTTCGAAATCAAAGGTATCTCAACCATCAATTAAACAAGAATTTCTTCTTCCCTTGATTAGATTCTCAACTAACACTAGGTTGAAGTTATTCCTCTCAATTTATGTGAAATATACCGAAGATTAAGTTCTTGATACGATATAAGTGGATCTTATGCCTTAGGCACACATTCTATTATCTGGCGAAAGCGAGGTTAGATCATCACTAGTGATATATCAAGGTAATCCCAACAGTCTATTAGTTCATATAATATTAGTGTAAAAGCATCCACAAGTTAATGCTCATTATTCTTAGGTAGTCTCATCTCTGTGTCACTTAGATGGATTCCTAGAAATCGGAACAATGATATAGCACTTTTTTGATACCAAACATTGATATTCAAAACAGCTCAATGTAGGAGTAATACCAATTGAATCACTCCAATTTCTCAACCAAAACAACATTAACTCTTGCAAAAAAAATACTCCCAACAAAATATTCTTTCCAAAAGGAGCTTACCCTTTAAAATCTGGATCACAAATCAAAATGACTAGTTGATTTAAAAAATTCATTTAGATTGTAATTCAAATTGAAGAAAAATGAGTTCCAGAATAAATTCCAGATTTCATCTTAGTTTAGGCATAAATGAAACCTGATTTACATGAACACTAGCTCGGGATTGCAGTTCAGATCACTGCTCTAAATGAGTATGAATCTATAAATAAAAATAAGAGAAAGAAAAAATATATATATATATATGTACAATGAGACTCCAGTTTTCCAAAAAAGCACAAAGACTTAATGAAAGTTGCTTGAAGTTGTGCACTACTCCCCAAAAGCTTATATTTATAAACAGTCTGGGCCCTAAAAGCGAAGGCGAGAATCACGCGCTGAAAGCCCAAAATTCACGCCACAAGCTGCTGTTGTTTGGGATGTGGCCAGTGATGTCAGACATCATGGTTGTCGATGTCGTGGGTTTCAACGGATGTCGCAAAATCAAAGAAACTTGTTTGACACATCTCATTTTCCAGTGTTGAGTCTATGTCGTGATGATGTTGCGACATCAAGATTAAGCTTGTGCATATTAATTCACGATGTCCGCGACCTTGCTGTTCTTGTTTCAGGCGACCGGTTGGTGTTCGCGACAACTGCGTTGATGTTGCGACATTGTTGGGCCCGAGGCCAGCAGCGCCGCGCAGCGTGTCGTGACATTGCTGAGAACTATTGTTGCGACATTAATCATCGACACTATTGTGATGTCACGACATTGTATCTTGTTGTTCTGCAGTTCTCTCCGAATGTCTTTATTGATGTCATGACATTTATCCTATGTCGCAACATTTGACTGATTTCACTATTTAGGCTACTTAGGACTAATGTTGCGACATTAACATGTTGGTCACTCGTTGATATTGCGACATTGCCTCTGTAGGTCTGGTCCATTAAATTGATGTCACGACATTTGTACTCTAATGTCGCGACATTGGGTCTAGTTGCCTTGAAGTCCTCTGCCAGTGTCTTTAGTTGATGTCGCGACATTTATTATGTGTTACGACATTTGACTTGTCTCAACACTCAGGCTACCTTGATTGAATGTTGTGACATTGAATGTGATGGTCTCCAATATTCAAGATTTGGCTAATGTCCCGACATTATATTGATGTTGCGACATTTAAACAGTGCAGTTCTTCCCTTCCTCAATTGATGTCTCAGCCATGTTGCTGTGATGTCTCGACATTGGATGGCGAACATAATTTGTCTACTGAAGTTGTTTGTGATGTCGCGACATTCTGCGTCCACTTTCCACCACGATCTGAGCCGAATCAACCTTGGGGCATGGTCGAATTAGCTCGGAAGAACCGCTCTAATAATGTCGGCGGATGGATGACCTTGACGTTTGCTTATATGGAAGCAAGAACAGGTATATGTGAGGGACGCCACAATCGGTGATGGAGATCCGATTGATAAGTCTTGATGGGCACGGAATATGATAGTTCAAGGAGTTCTTCAAGAACCGAAGAAATTGAAACTCTCAATTTTATAAATGCTTCAAACTTGATCAGGGATAACAAGCCTTTAAATAGGCCAAAACAATATGAAGAATAGAAACTAAATATTCGGCCATAAGGAAAGTAAATATTTGGCCAAAAACAAAAAAAAGGAAACTAGATAACTTTTAGGACAAGACTTGGTGATAACAAATTGCTTGACAAATCAGGGAACAAATGTCAGAAACCTCCAAAATAGCGACAAATCCCGAGCAAATCATCTCTCTGAAAATGTGACAAATCGAACAAATCATCTCTCTAAAATATGACAAATCGGGGAACAAATCGGCTCGAAATAATAAATCCAACACCAAATAAAACCGTCTTTTCTAAAAATAAAAACTCCTATTTCTAGCAAAACACACTTTCTAAATTAAATAAAGTAACTACTTTGACTTGGAGAATAAATCTTTCTAAAATAAAACAGCTCAAATCAAATAGTAATAAAACTCAAAACACTTGAAACATAAATATATTCGGCGTCTCTGAGGTTCCATGACCTCCCAGAATCTGAATTTTCCATAATTAAGATTGAATTCCTAATGAATCTTCAGCTCTTGCATCCACGGATCCTTTGTGCTTTGGTTCTCATCATTCCCCAGCTTCCTCCTGAAAGATTCGTCCTCGAATCTTAACCATAATGTTGTGGATGGCATGACAATAAATACAAATCCTCTGCGGTCCATCCTTTATGGGAACTAAAATCACTGGAACAACGCATGGACTCAAGCTCTCCCTGACATATCCCTTTTCCATCAATTCTAACTTTGCTTTTGAGTTCCTTTGTCTCCTCGGGATTACTTCTATAAGCGGGTCGGTTCGGAATGGTAGCACCAGGGATAAAATCAATTTGATGTTCGATCCCTCGGTTAGGAGGTAAACCTTTCGGAATTTCCTCCGGAAAGACATCTTCAAACTTCTTGTTTTGGACATGGCAACTAGTGTGAAAAATTCTCTCCCGTTGCACCTCGTCCTTTTCCTTGGCTTGCACACTTAAAGCCCTCTTGCAGCCAACAATTCTTCTTGGCGTGGTGTCTCATAATTGGCATCCTCAAGGGATGGCCTAGAGTCTAATCTAATTCATGGTATTGATTTCCTTGTTTAGTCACCTCTTGTTTCTTGTTACATTTTAGGCTTTGCATTGGGTGGCTTATCTTCCTTCCCCATTGATTCAACTTCAAGTGGATAGAAATTGGACTAGGTTCAGAAACGCGTGTGTTAGTGCATCCCTCCTCTTGACAGTTCTCGATCTTGATAGCCATATCCACCATATTCTCAACTCTACGTAATGTTACAGACCACCACCTTTTGAATACTGCTGTTAAACCTACCGGAAACCTCGCCATTGTAGCCTCATCGATCTTCTTCAATATTTATATAACCATTTAGCCTCCATCTCCCTCTTATAATACTCCTTTACACTACGTTGCCTTGCCTCGGGTTTGCGACTTGTTGTCTGACTCCGTGTAGTAAGTTGAAACAAAATCTCTTTCGCATCACCACTGCTTCATCTCTTTCATGTTTCCCTTCTTGGCTCCCTATTAGTTTCATATTAAAAACTAATTGAATTCCTACCTTTGTTGCATAGTCAGAGAACCACATGTGACAGTTTCACCTTCTTATTTTCGGAATAATTGTGACAATCAAAAACCAACTCTGTATCTAGCTCAGATATCTTGCTGGAGTCATTCTTTCCTTGGAAAGATGGAATCTTCATCTTAATGTTTCCCAATTATTATCTTCCACGATTCCCTGGCTTCTCTATGTCTCCCCATACCTCTGTGTAACACTAGAATCATAACCATTCTCGTCTTCAAAGTCTCCTCAGTCGTACTCTTCTTCGTGCCGCCCCCTCTTCTTAGCGAAGCCCCTCTCCTTTACAGCCACAATGGGGGTTTCGTGGATCTTTCAGCTTGCTCCACTCTCATGCAGAATTGTTCCAATTCAACCCTAAACCCATTCTGTGCCAAGCTAGTTTAAGGCACATAGTAGACTTCATGTATCAGCGCCTCTCGCCACACCTTGAATGTTGTTGTCGACATAGTCTTTATAAAATCAAGGTTAGAAAAAAAAGTAGGACCTCGTCTAACAGCTCACGGGTTTCACTTTCGAAGAATGATTCACTCGATTCGCTCGTGTTTTCACACAATATATTTGGCTTTATCACTCTAACATCTGACCACTCTTGCCTTTTTTCACTCGAGAGATTCTCTTATGGATTCTTTTGGAACTAATCGACTAATCGAATTTTGCAAAATTCAATAACTATCAAAAGAAGAAAATGACGGGTTGTTGGCATTAACAAGATCCAAAGCTTTTACTTATTTATTTTTATACTATGGCGAGTTGGATTATAAACTAGAATGATGATAAACTTATAGATTTTTTGCTTTTACGCTTTTTTTTTTTTTGGCCAGGATCCTTTTCCTTTACTTTCCTTTTGTTTTTTCTTTTTTTGTTTTTTTTTTTTAACTTTGCCAGTGGACGATTGAATAAAAAAAAAAAAAGAGCAATAAAAAAAAAATTATATCCGTCAAGAATAGAAAGAAAAATCGGACTTAGGATGGAGTAGATAATAGATTATGAATGAGTGGGGATTGAGCGAATTTAGAAGGTATGGATATAAGCATTATTAAGATGGGTCGGACAAAAAATAAAAAAATAAAAGATAAGCGAACCGGGAAAATACAAGAGCACATTGCTCACGATACCAAATAATCCTGAACCGTCGGCAGCCCAGGAGACTGTGGTCAGATTAAGCTGGAAGAAGCAAGCTCTAATAATGTCGAAGCTTGGATGGATGACCTTGACAGATTTGCTTATATGGAAGCAAGAACCTTGGTATGTGAGAGGACGCCACAATCGGTGATGGAAGTCCAGGTTGATAAGTGTGATAGGCAGCCACGGAATAGCAGATCTGGTTCTGAGGTTCTTTAAAGGAACCAAAGAAATTGAAACTCTCAATTTTATAAATGCTTCAAACTTGAAGAATCTGAAAGGGGGATAACAAGCCTTTAAATAGGCCAAGAACAATATGAAGAATAGAAACTAAATATTAGGCCATAAGGAAAGTAAATATTTGGCGAAACAAAAAAAACTAGATAACTTTAGGACAAGACTTGGTGATAACAAATTGCGACAAATCGGGGAACAAATCGGCTCTCAAAATAGCGACAAATCGAGGAACAAATCATCTCTCAAAATAGCGGCAAATCGGAACAAATCATGTTGATAGTGACAAATGAACAAATGACAAATGTGACAAATCCTTCATTAAAAGCAAATCTTTTCTAAAGAAATAAACTCCTATTTTCCTAGCAAAACACACTATCTAAATTAAATAAAGCAACTTCTACTTTCTTTCTAAAATAAAACAACTCCAAATCAAAATAGTAATAAAACTCAAAACACTTGGAAACATAAATATGTTCGCGTCTACGGGGTTCCAGCCTCCGAATCTGAATTTTCCATAATTAAGATTGAATTCCTAATGAATCTTCTAGAAGCTCTTGCATCACGGATCCTTTGTGCTTTGATTCTCATCACCTTCTCTAGATGATGTCGTGACATTGCCATATTTTCAAGACTTTCTCCACATTATGTTGCGACATTGGAAATTTACTGAAGCAATGTTGTGACATTGGCCCCTTCCTTGCACCATGTTGATTTTTACTTATTTTTCTGCTGAATTCTGCTTATTTCCTTTATGTTTCTACAAAACAACAAATTTGGGTGAAAGCTCCATAATTTTGCATAAAACTGAACTTTTAAACAAAAAATATTCTTGAAAAATGGACTTAAAAATAGATGAGTTTTAGACTCATCAAACTCCCCCAAACTTAAAGTATTGCTTGTCCTCAAGCAAAGAAAAGGATATTTGTTTGTCCTCAAACAATAAAAATCAAATTTTGAGATCATTTTTCAATTAATTCATCTTTCAAATCTGATCAGCATTTAGGCCTGAGTATCATTTCAATTGTGACATCAACTCTAATCAAGCTTCATTTTAAGAATTCTGAAAATTTCCAATTCAAATCATTTAATGTAGCATGTAATTCATAGCCAATAAACAAATATAGTCCTTGACTATGTGAGTGTGTGTTGGTCTTCCCTTTATAACCAACTTGCATATTAGGTAGCTTTATGAGATTTACTTTGAAAATTGCCCTTTTCTCTCAGAGTATTTTGAAGTCCCATAGGCTTCCTGATATATTATTCTCCACTAATGTAGACATAACACACCCCTCATAATCAAATAGGTCTTTTGAGCTTGTAATGAATGGCTAGGGTACTTGGTCGACAACTAGACATTTTAAGGTCAAGTTTACCCAAACTGCATTCATTTCCTTAACTTCTTTCCTTTATTTCTCATCCTATTTTTCTACTGAACTAGCCCTTCAAATTTCACCAAACCAAATTCTGGTGCATCTTTATGCTTTTCCTCCCCTAAAGCTTTTTGTTGTTTTTCTTTTCTGTTCCACTGCTATTTTCAATTATGCTCCAAAAGCTTCTTTCTATCCTTTTGTTTCAGATTTGGAGTGGTGCAATGTTTTACCTTTTTAAGCTTTTTAAGCTTTCTACAACCCTTTAGCAAGCTTTGGGTCAATAGCTCCCATACTAGTTAGCATTAGGGCCCTAGGTGTAGAACACCCCTAAGGACTTAATTGCTTTCGAGGTTAATGTGACTACAAGGTAAACTCACTCTTGTAACTTTCTTCTTTAATCGACTTCAGTTTCTATTTTGCACCTCTTCTAGTTCAGCTTTTTCTTAATTGTTCTCTTTTCTCCTCTTTCTTTTCAATTCAAACTTGCACTCCCCCAAACTTATCCTTCTTCTCATTTCTTATGCACCAATTTGTAGTTTTGGGTAATTTAAGGGTTCTTTACTGTAAGATAGAATTTAAGGAAGGTTGAAGGCTCTTCTTTTTGGCTGTGATGATGGAAATAAGCACAAAGTTCAAGAAAGTGAGTATTAAGGTATGCTCAGAGCAAACAACCTAACCATTGTCAGGATGGCCTAAATCATCTTACATTTATTTGTGATGTCACAAGTTTTGCCTTGAAAAATAATGCAACAAGTTCTAGGACTCTTTTAAAGATTTCTGATAATAAGTCCCATAAGGTTTTCCTAACCCAAGCACAATAAGTTTTTAAGGTACTTTTGACCGATGTTTTAGTGTAGTCATTTTTTGGATTGTATTGTTCACTTTAACTAAAATTACTAGCTTCATTAACCTTGATTTTAATTTCAATTTTCAGTAATCTGAAAGTTTATCTTCTTTATTATTGACATCACAACTTATCCCATTTGCAATTAAGACTTCAGCCTGTTATGTTTTAATACAGTTTATTGTGTTATTGTTCCCTTTACATTTCATTGTGATTGAGTCATTCAGTTGAATAGGTATACCATAATAACACCAACATTTCATCAATTTTTTAAAGTCTTCAAACAAGCCACTACAACATTTACTCAGAAAATATGCCATGTCATCCAACACTCTTCAACATGAAGCTTTCATATAATCAACATTTTGAATTCTCCTTTATTCATCAACAAACACAAGTTCCAGATTTTATTAACATTCCCAAGATTGCAAAATTAAAAGGTACTAACAAACAAGAAAATTCTATGCACAAAGATTTTAGAAACAACTTTTTTATTAGAAAGAGGGAACAATTACATTATGTTATTTACAGGACAAAAAGAATGATAGAGAAGAGAAGAGAGAAAAAAAATGAGTGAGGAAGTGCTGTCTCTTTTTCCTATGTGATTGAGATCTTGGGGGCTTTAGATTCACTGCTTCAAACTTGTAACTTGCATTTAAGGGTGTGAACTCAGGAATGGGGTGTTATGGTTTTGGAGTTGAGCCCTCTCCATTCCTGTCAAAGAGATACCACTCTTGCATCCTTATGTTTTGCTTGATTAGCTCACTTTGCCTTTGCCTAATGGAGTTAGGGATTGCTCAAATTCACATTGGGCTTGATATATCTTTACAAGGTTTTGGTTACCAGATCTATTGTAACACCCTGAAAATAACCCTAACAGTTTTATAACATGTTTAGGGTGTACAATAAATTAAATTGTATTTTTTCAGCATTTAAATTTGTAAACCCAAGAAAATCCAAACTTTTTGAAGGAGGGTAAAACGGCGAATTTAGTTGAAAATCCAAAATTTTCATCTCGGATAATAGCAATTCTTCACCCTTGAAATGGATCTCACAGTCACTTCTACCGTCGAATTCCCAAACAGTAGGAATTTCACGTTTTTCGAGGCACCAAGTGAAGTGCGGGACAATTGGCACGTGATGAGTGAAATACGGTATGTCACCACGTGTCAGAGTGCGAGATATCTAAACAAATCAGAAGGAGATGAGAGATTAATCCAAGGAGCGATAAGGTGATGACACGTGGCATGAGAGGACATTCCACTTAACCCATCTTGGACCTACTGGTGAGATGAGGGGGAAAAAGAAAGAGAGAGCTTAGAGAGAGAAGCTCTACCTACTCTCTAAATTTCCCGGCGATCGGACCAGTGGTTTCAGGTGGAGCAAGAGGGAAAGTTCATCCCCGTGGTAAGAGCTTCTCATCGAGACTGGAATTGGGGAGTTTTGACAAACACCAAGAGGTAGGGGTTTTTCTCCTACCTATTCTAATCCTTGTTTAAGAGCCATTTTAATGGTTGGGGTGTTTGGGGCCAGAATGGCCGTCTGGTCGATCCAGATTTGGGAGCGGTGTTCAATTTCTGGGATTGTTTTCGAGCGGTCCAGGCTGGGTTTATGGATTGTCTTCGGTGGTCGGGGCGAGCTCTTGTGTTTGTTTTAGGCGATTAAGGTGAATTGTGATTGTTGATTCGCCATATGTGCTGATTTAGCGTTATCGATAAAGATGAATGACATGTTGGTTGTGTGAATTATGTTAGTATTGCATGCATATGATATAATGGCATGAATTGGGTGTGAATGGTATATCACATTTCATACACGAGGACACCATGAATGTGTAGGTGTAGATGCGTAGTAGTTCTTCAGAGTTTTATATCGAAGGGTTGACCAACAATTATTTATCGGAGTATGTCCACTAAAATATATCGAAGGGTTGTCCACAAAACTATTTATTGGAGGGTTGTCCACAAAAACAAATATCTTTGTTGTGAAAACAATTTTCCATACATGGAAAATGCATGTGTGAGGGAGTAGGTGAGGACTCGAGGCATGGGGCATGACATGTAGACAGTCGAGTAGTAATGTGCATAATTTAACTTGAATGTGTGTGTTTGCCATTACATGAGCACTTAGGTGTGGAGTAACCCATGTAGGAAAACTCAACTACTAGGCATTGCTCACCCCATCGTGGGAAAATAATTTTCAGCAACTGGAGGTGTATCGGGCGACGAAGCTCATCTAAGGCCTTAGTGGCGGAGTAAAGGCCAGATTAGGCCTTGTCTTTATATTGTATAAATTATGGGTTGAAAACCCCCATTTCTATATTGTATAAGGAACAAAGAGTTTTAATTAAACTTGTTTTTGATGATAAATACAGTTTGACAAGTTTTCCAGGTTCCAGTGGCCTTTATAGTAATAAGACGGGGTATATTGATTTATAGTATCTTTGAACAAAAAAAAAAAAAAAAAAAAAAAATTGCAAGGGATCCAAATGTGGTGAGCTCTTTTGCCCATTTCGGTTGTGTGAATCACTTTAGTAGTGTCACGACAAGAGGGAAGCGGTATGCACGACAGGCAAGCTTAAGCGCACAACCAAGGACCTGCTGCTTCGTGCCATAGTAGGGTGATCCAGAATCAACAATATTTATAACCTAGTTCCCTCTTTGTGCCTTAAAGCTCTTTGCGATTCCGTAATCTAGGGTCGAAGAACCTGGGGATGGGTTTTCTTCGTGTATAAATGATTTGTAGTTGGCTTAAAATGGCAATTCGGTTTGGATTTTAGGTTTTGTAAACCAATGGGTTGAGTGTTTGTAGGCTGAAAATAAGCGAAACGAAAAATTATGAAGAACTCCTTGGCTTGTCGCTCTTGGGTTGGGGTCCTAAAGCGCATTAGAAGAGTTTCTCGTGTCTGCCCGATTCTGGTCAGGCCCGATTAGAATCCGGGCGGTTTCGGGTGCGAAACCATATCACGGGACTTCTTACTATTTTTTTTTTTTTTACAAACAATGTTTTGCAGCAACAATCATTTACATTTACTAATGAACTACCGGAGTGGGTATCCATTAAAGTTTATACACATATGCTAAGTCCATTTACTTATACAAATTCATATCTAAAATAAACATAGGAGATGAGCAGTCTTTGGTGAGCACATCTGCGAGATGGCCGGCTATTGGTGTGGAATCACGTCCTCTTTATTTCCTCTTAGGTACCTACACGGATTGAACACGTGCTAAGCTTTGCAGCTTAATTGGAACATATAAACGATGACCAATAACAATAATACGCCATCACTACTCTTTTACTTTTACTTATGCATATATCGAAGTCTATTCTTATCATTCTAACTCATCTCATTTATACATGTAGATTTTGCCTTTTCGATTCATATCATTATCTTATTCGTATTGCTTCACATGTATGTGTCTTTACAGGTTTTCGTTCATATCTTCTACATATGTAATATTGGTATCATTCAAACAAAACTCTCTCTTATCTACAATGGTAAATCGAAACATATCAAAGTCATATTAAATACCACATATTGGGTCAATCGGACTAATACCAATTCATATTAGACTCTTATCATTATCCTGGTAAGCCATTAATCAACTCCTTTAGAAATTACATTTCGTGATGCGGATCTTAGTTAAATCATTTTAGTTTCGTTTTATTAATTTTCATTTTCAAAAGTGTATGACCAAGATCCCTATGACTTGGGTTAAAGTCCAAAGGCTGGAGCCGGTTTTACTCAAACGGTTTCCAAGCCATCTTATTTAAATCTTATTAAAATTTTCTTTTCAAAATGTGACCAGATCCCGACTTGACCGGTTGGCGGATCAAAGTGAGCCCGGTTTTACTCGACATGTTCAATTATCTTTCAAAACATTTTGTTTATGTTATTCATTTAGACTTTTAATTACGAAAGCACTTCCTTCGGGCAATCCATAAACACTTATAATTTCAAAGATTATAACATTACATTAACCAAAATGCATTTACAAAATGATGCCTTTTACTATGTCGAGTGTAATGTAAAAGATATAAACAATACAGATTTTAATGTCATTTTAAACATCGGTTTGATTTCATATGGCTATGAAATTACAAACATTCAGTAAGTTACTTGGGGAATCACCTTGCAATTGTCATTCGAGTATGATGTGATTCACTCAATTAATATAGTCTCACATGGCTATAGGAGGTCCAACATTCACGACAGTTACTTGGGAATCACATACATTTGTCGTTGTTCTTGATGATTTATGTATTATTATCGTCTCTCACATATGGCTATAGAAGTGACATTCCACGACCAATTCGCAGGGAATCACATACTGTTTGTCATTCATTAGCAATGTGATTTCGCATTCAATTGGCTCGTCTACATAGCAAATAGAAATTAGGCATTCCGCAGCCAATTCACTTGGGGAATCACGCACGACATTGTCATTCATTAGCAATGTATTTCGCATTAGACCATCTGGTTACCTTCATGGCAATTAGGTTGGTGAATCCGAGTCATAGCCGGTCGTCGTGTGTCTATTTCAAATCAATTTACTTTATGCATTAATTTCGGCTTATGGTTGAATACATGCACATGCATCGTGTGACGGTTATTTGAATAACAATCATTCAAATCGATATATATATACTTATATATATATAGCTACAATTAGCATTCTAACCGATCACAATCGCATTTTGTCTTCATATCATTTATGTATGACAAACATTCAAATATATAATCATTCAAATCAATATATATGCTTATATATATTTCACAATTAGCATTCATAACGATCATAATCACATTTTCAATTCCAATATCACTTTCGTATTATCTTTTCAAAGATATTCAATCTATGTACATTTCATATACTCATTTACGTATATTGTTTATATACTCATTCACGTATACTCACATATACTCATTCATGTATTCACTCCACGTATACTGTTCCTATACTCATTCATATGCTCATTTCGTATACTCGTTTCATTTTGTTATCATTTTACTGGTTATATGTGATAATAATATATCATAACCACATTAATAATGTTCATGACATATTACCTGCATGTTCACAATCATCAGAACAATTCGTTTTTATTTTCATTTTCCATAATCATTTGCATGTTTCTGTAGACACATCTTTACATTTTCATTTCTACATTTTCCTTATTTCATGCCTGTACATATGCAGATTCATATTCTTAGTATAATGTATGTGGAATCACCTCATTCATATATTCTTATTCACTCATGTATCTACTTTACTTAGGAAGTGGAATTAATCCAATCGGGATCATCAAACTAAAGTTATGGCATTTCATGCCAAGCCAAGGTCGATTTGGATTACACTAAACCGAGTTCGTATTACTTAATTTTCAGGATCCTAACTATATTTTGACTCTAGGTCTATTGTATTCTTTAAAGATAGGTGCTAAGGGTTCTATTCCAAGCGGAATCACTAATTCGGAACATAGAGAAACTCAGGATAAATGTTGCACGTCAAAACAACGGACGCTACTCTATGTTCAAGGCTGGAATCAGGAATTTGGCATATGGCCCAACTTTGAGGAATTTTAGGCCATAGGATCAGGAATTTGGCGATGCCAATTCTTTAATTTTGTTCTCCTTGAAGTCTATTTCGTAGCGATTGAATCACTCAAATCGGATAAGGAAATGGGCAAGTTATGGCCAAAATCTGGCCAGTGGCTGGGGAGCCGAGCGGGGTGTCTGGGGTACATGTCTAGCATGTGCGGGGTGCATCTTAACGACCGAGAAATGAAAGTGTCTTGAAGTACACTTTGAAGTGTCTCCGTACAAGTCACCAAAATGCCTAAAATGTGTTTCTCCATTTTTTCCATATGTTCAACCCCAATCAACTCTATACTTCATATACACCTCAAAACCATTTCAAATTCACCTTGTAAACTCTTTTATACTCAAATCATCTTTCAATTCTTATCTTATGCACTCATTTAAACTCAAACATGTTTTCTATTCATCTCTTATACAAAGCCTAGGGTTTACTCAACCAAAACTTCAAGAAATCTAGGGTCTATAAATTCAAGCCTAGAACAAGAACAATTGTGTTCATGCTTTACATAACCCTTAAAACCCAAAACACAGGTAATGAGAGCTCCTAGGTCCTCTCATAGCAAAACCTAGAGAAACAAGTTTAACATAAATTCATTCTAGGGTTAGGTTTCCTATAACCCACAACCCACAACATATATCTAGACAAGAAATCCATACAAAACCATATAGATCCATACCAAAATCCAAGTTCCATACCTTGTTGGCTTGATCTTGGCTCCTCCATCTTGTTCCTCTTCCTCTTCTCTTCTCCTCCTCCTTCACGATTTTTTTCTCCTCCTCCAAATGAGACCAACTTTGGTCTTTTTAAAACCCTTCACTGGGCCATGTTTGGCCCTCCAAATAAAACATTTTGGGTTAACTTTCTTTATTTGCTTTTAAGCCCATAACTCCCTTCTATTTATAATTAAATTCCTTTATTTTGGCGTCAAATCTTAATCCATGTCTTTTTGGCCCCTTGCAGGACAAATTACAATTTTGTCCTTAAGTTTTGTAACTTTCCGGGTCTCTCGTTTCTGTGGTTCGCATTTAACTCACGAAACAATCAAATTATACTTACAAAATACCCTAAACAAGTCCGAAAACTACTAGGGTATATTTCGGGGTGTCACAACTCTCCCCTCCTTATAAGAATTTCGTCCTCGAAATTCATACTATCTTACTTACAATACATTCTACCGATCCTTTCTTTCCATATATTTTTACATATGACCTTTCTTATACTTTCTTTTCATTTAGCTAGGTGACGTGACTCTCACTAAATGATTCCTAAAGTTAGGGTTGGTAACCCTTGTTCCTTGGGGTTAACACTTTCAATAACTTCTTCATCTAGATTCGGAAGACGATCCATATATACAAATATCAGGACATCCACATCAGGGGCCAACACTTTTCTATACATATGCCTTTCTATCTTTTCTATCTTATACTCTATCTAGAATCACCTAAACATAGGCTTTCGAGGCTTCGAAGCCACAGGCTCTGATACCCTAAGCTTGTCACAGCCCGATTCTCGGTCGGGCCAGGTGGCGAATCGAGCCCAGGTTTAGTGCCGAAAACCATATCTTTGGGACTTCTTACTGTTTTTTTTTTTTTTTTTTACAAACAATATTTTTCATAACCAACAATCATTTACATTTACTAATGAACTACCACAAGAGTGGTATCCATTAAAGTTTATACATATACTTAAGTCCCATTTACTTATACAAATTCATATCTAAAATAAACATCAGTCGGAGCAGTCTGGTGAGCACCTATCTACGAGATATATTATTCTTTGGTGTGGAATGTCTGTCCTCTTTATTTCCTCTTCGATTACCCTACTGCGGATTGAACACCCGTGCTAGCTTTGCGACTTGAGTGGGAACATATGACGATGTAGAAGTCAATAACAATGTCGCCACATCACTATCTTTTTACTTTTACTTATGCATATATCGAAGTCTATTCTTATGTGACTTCTAACTCATCTCATTTATACATGTAGATTTTGACTTTTCGGATTCCATATCATTTATCTTATTCGTATTACTTCCATGTATCATGTCTTTTACAAGTTTTTCAATTCATATTTTCATGTATGTCATATTAGATCATATTCAAAACAAACTCATACTTATACAATGGTAAATCGAAACATAAGTCATATTAAATATATATTGGGTCCAATCGGATATGCCAATTCATATTAGACTCTTATCATTATACGGTAAAAGCCATTAATCAACTCCTTTAGAAATTACATTTACGTGATACAGGATGCAGTTAAATCCTTTTAGTTTTCGTTTTATTAATTTTCTTTTTCAAAGTGTATGTGACCCGAATCCCTACTTGACCGGTTGGCGGATCAAAATTTGAGCAGTTTACTCGACGGTTTCAATCAAGTATTTTATTTCATCTTATTAAAATTTTCTTTTCAAAAGTGTCGCGACCGATCCCAGGCTTGACTGGGTTGGCGGATCAAGCTGGAGCAGGTTTACTCATTATGTTAATTATCTTTCAAAACATTTATGTTATTCCATTTTAGACTTTTTAATTCTGCAGCACTTCCTTTCAGACAATCCATAAACACCTGTTCAAAACCATAACATTTAGTGTTAACAAAATGCATTTACAAAATGATCTTTTACTATGTCCATGTAATGTAAAAGATAGCAACCATCTGATTTTAATATCTCATTTTTCGCTTATCGGTTTTGTGATTTCACATATAGCTATATAAGAAATCGGCACTCTGACAAGATTCACTTGAGAATCCTTCACAATTTGTCATTAAAGTACGCAATGTGATTTCACGGCTCAATTATTAACGTCTCACATATGGCTATAGAGGAGAATTAGGCATTCACGATAGATTCACTTGGGGAATCTGTACATTTGTCATTGATAGCATTGTGATTTCACACTCAATTATTACCGTCTCACATATGGCTATAGAGGTCGACATTCACGACAAATTCACTTGGGGAATCCTGCCCTGTTTGTCATTCAGTAGCAATGTGATTTCGCATTCAATTATTATCGTCTCACATATGGCTATAGAAGTCGACATTCACGACAGATTCACTTGGGAATCACGCTGTTATCATTCATTAGCAGTAACGATTTCGCATTCCATTATTCATCACATATGGCTATAGAAGTCGACATTCTCGACAGATTCACTTGGGGAATCCTGCCCTGTTTGTCATTCATTAGCAATGTGATTTCGCATTAGACAAATACGGTTACCTTCATGACGAATTCAGTTGGTAGATCCGAGTCGTATCGGTCATCAATGATACATTTCAAATCAATTTACTTTTATGCGATAATTTAGGCTTATCGTTCAAATGCATGCACACATGCATCGTGTGACCAGACATTTGAATATAGCAAATCATTAAATCAATATATATATACTTATATATATATACTTATATATATATATATATATATATATTTACAATTAGCATTCTAGCCATGATCTGTCGCATTATCTTCATATCATTTATGTATATGACAAACATTTCAATAACAATCATTCAAATCAATATATATATGTATATATATATTTCACAATTAGCATTCATATGGAGTCATAATCACATTTCAATTTCAATATCCTTTCGTATTATCTTTTCCAAAAGATATACTCAATCTATGTACACATTTCATATTATCTCATTTCATTATGCTCGTTTATATACTCATTCACATATACTCGTTTATGTATATACTCATTCATGTATTCACTCACATTATCTCATTTCCTATACTCATTCATGTGTACTCATTCCTTATATCATTAAATATACTCGTTTGATTTATTTATCATTTTAAGTTTATATGTGATGAATAATAATATATCCTTAACCACATTATGTGTTGTGATATATTGCCTCGCATGTTCACAATCATGTTTTCAATTCGTTTTCATTTTCATTTATAATCATTTTCGCTGTTTCATGAACACATCTTATTTTCATTTCTACATTTTCCTTGATTCCATGCCTATTACATATGGCAATTCATATTCCTTGAAGTATAATGTATGTGGAATCATACCTCATTCATATATTCTTGTTCCTCTATGTATCTACTTTACTTGGAAGTGGAATTAATCCAATCGGATCATCCAAACTAAGTTATGGCATTTTCATGCCAAACTAGTCGGTTTACCCGGATTACACTAGAACAGTTCGTATTACTAATTTTTCCGGGATCCTAACTTCATGTTTGACTCTAGGTCATTGTATTCTTTTAAATACCAGCCGTTGATAACCTTCATATGCTTGTCTTTCATATTGTTCCACTCTTTGCCCTTTGTTGAATCTTGCTTCCTCATGAATAAAAATGTTGTTGAAAGCTTGGCAATCAAAACACATACTCCAAGATCCATCTTTTCATGCCAACATAGTAGAACCACATAAGAACTCTAAATCCTTGAACAAGCCAGCACAATAGAAAATCATCAACTGTGTTTTAAACTCTTCATGCTCCTTAGGGCTCTTCATAGGAAGCTAGCTTGTGAAAAACAAACACAGTATGAGGTCTGTTGATGTTGAATACCCTGTAGGTAGAAAAGCTAGTGTAGTATTTCTTTAGGCATTACTTCAATAAATTCTATAATTGATTTTGCTTCTTGTGAGAATTCTTTTTCACTTTCGGTTTCTTCAACAACCAAAGTCGTCGCATCTGAAACATCTTTCATTTCTAAATCAAAATTTGACGGTAGTGAACTCTTCTCCTCATCTTCTTGGATTGGTTAGATTCGACTACTTCAACATCCAACTCAGATTTTGACAAACAGTTGATTTATTCTCATCGCCTTCTTGACATGGTTAGATCTCGATCACTTGTTCAACATCTTCTTCCTCGCTTCATCTTTCCCAATTAAGGCAAATTCTGCGTTGGGATATTCAATCAATATGCCCTAAAATCTGCTTAAAATTCAATTTCGAGGTAGATGTCTTCGTAGTAGCAAAGGGAAGGTACTTCCTTTTAGTTCTTTCTTCATCTTTCCCCAAGTTTGAACCTTCTTTACCATCTCTTTCACGCTGTCTCTTCATGTTTTTCCCCCACTAAATAGAATGGCCTTTAAGACATTCTGGTATTACCAACTTTATTTTCACGTTCAGGGAATCATTATAATACTCAAAGACATGCTCCACTGATATTAAGCCAATCCAAAATTCATCAGATCCATCCTTCCATCGACTCGGAATGTTAAATTTGATCGTGATTCAAAGCCTTCATCATAGTTACCATGCTCTTATAGTAATCTTCATTCGTAGTAGCAATCATACTTCCCATGATAATCATAGTCTCGTACATACATACCTTAGCTTTCTTATGTCCCAAGAAACGCCTTCAAGTTGACTAGGCTGCAAAGCCTTCTGTAAAATCATATTTTTCCTCCTTGGCTAGTGAACCCACTCAAACCAGATCTAGAGATTCGCCCTGAAGATCAAGCACACCGCTTAGTTTATGATCAGCCATCAATCCATGAGCTCGATACCACTTCGATGCGTTGGGACCGTGATGGATGATCTAGAAGTTTAGGTAAGTCAAAATATGGGTTTGGGGTGTTTTCGGGTCAAAATATAGGTTATGTGGACGAATTTTGGAGATTTTCTGCTAAGAAAGGTAAATTTATGGTTTATAAGGGAAAGAGGGTATTTAGGAAGGTTTTAGTAGTATGGAACAAGATTTGGAAAGTTTGGGTTGAGGTCGAAAATTTGCTATGGAAAGTTTAAAGAAAAGATGAGATGGTGAGGAGAGTAGAGTTTGCACAAGAGTGGTTATACTTACCTACCTAATGAAACGATCCACACAAGATCGATGATGGAGTGAAGGCGCCTGGCTAATCAACTATGGATCGTTGATCGGATGTCGACAAAGACGCCACCATGAATCCACCAAGGTATGAGAAGCCACTTAACTCGGTCCCCCAAGGGAATCCACCTACAGATAAGAGAGAACAAGAGAACTCAAAAGAGAAATCAAAAATATTATTAAACTTGAACCGATTGTCAAAAGACTACATTATGGGTGTAAGTATATAGCCTCATACTTAAATCAAAAAAAGCAACTTCTACTTTAACTAAGAAAAGAAACTTTCTAAATTACAAAGAAAACCTTCTACTTTAACTAGGAAAAGAAATTTTCTAAATTACAAAAAGCAACTCCTAAAAGAAAACTTTCTAAAATAAACAAAGCAAATCTTCCTAAAATAAATAAAGCAAACTTTCTAAAATAAATAAAGCAAATCTTCGTAAAATAAATAAAGCAAACTTTCTAAAATTAATATGGCAGCTCCACATCAGGGGTTTGTCCAAGTCTGACCACGTTTTTTTGCCTTCCAAGGCCCAAATGAGGTCCAAAAAAGGAGTTTTCACATGTATTCAATGCCTTGAATTCTAATCCACTCCTTCAATAATTAGGACTCGACTCCCAATGTTTGTGTGTTTATAGATGCTCCCCGTATCAAACCCCTATAGTCGGGAAAAAGACTTGTCCTCAAGTCTTCACCATGATACAAGGCCTCAACCTTAACCTTGAATGGGAAAGTATATCATAGCCACCGACAATTTAATCCCTTGTAAGCATTCTTATGATCTTCTTAATAATCTCGAGGAACCATCTATTCGTGCACAACTCTGAAACACCTCTCTTTATCATGTGTGTAACCGAATCCATCCTCCCGGATCAAATACCGTACCGCTGATAACCTTCATATGCTTGTTGTTCCTTCATATTGTTCCACTCTTTGCCCTTCTTTCACAATCTTGCTTCCTCATGAATAAAAATGTTGTTGAAAGCTTGGCAATCAAAACACATACTCCAAGATCCATCTTTTCATGCACCAACATGTAAAGGGGGAACCACATAGGAACTTTCACTCTCTTGAATGCCTTTGTCAAGAAAAAATCATCAACTTGTGTTTTAAACTCTTCATGCTCCTTAGGGCTCTTCATAGAGGCTAGCTTATTAGAAAACTAAACCCGTATGAGGTGTCTATTTGATGTTGAATACTCCTCATAGGTAGAAAAACCGTGTGGTATTTCTTTAGCATTACTCTAAATTCTATAATTGATTTTGCTTCTTGTGAGAATTCTTTTCACTTTCTAAGCTTTCAACAACCAAAGTCGCCATTCGAAACATCTTTCATTTAAATCAAAATTTGACTGCAGATGAACTCTTCTCCTCATCTTCTTGGATATGGTTAGGATTTCACTACTCTTCAACATCCAACTTAGATTTTGACAAGGCATGATTTATTCTTTACTGCCTTCGACATGGTTAGATTCGATCACTTGTTCAATATCTTCTTCCCTTGGCTTCATCTTCCTCAATTAAGGCAACCGCTTGGTTAGGACATTCAATCAAATATGCCCCAACCTCAAGTAATTTCTTAAAACACGTTCGACTTAGAAGCCAATTCTTGTCATGCCACCCTTTACTCGAGCGGGGTAGCTCTGCATCACTAGGATTCCAAGAATTAGAACCTCAACAAACCATTCATTAGCCACACGGTTGTAGTAGAGTTTGATACTTTTTTCCTAACCTTCAAAGCAAGTTTCATCACATTCAAGACTATTATATGGGTTAAAATAACTCTGAAGCAATACCTCGTATCTCAAACCAGCAATGTAGTGGTGGGCTATGCATATTTCCTCGGCCTCTTGCAAGTCTCCTTTGATAATCAAGTTTTATAAACTTAGCTGATCACTCCTCCACACTCAAATCTCTGCTTAAAATTCGACCTTTGAGGTAGATGTCTCGTAGTAGTTAAAGGGAAGGTACTTCCTTTTAGCTCTTTCTTCATCTTTCCCTAAGTTTGAATCTTTCTTTTACTATCTCTTTCACGTTGTCTCTTCATGTTTTTCCAAATTACAAATAGAAGCATTCTTGCACATCTTTGTAGCCACTAACTTCACTTTTTTTCAATGCTCAGGAATCATAATACTCAAAGACATGCTCCACTATATTAAGCCAATCCAAAATTCATCAGATCCATCCTCTTCCATCACTGAATGTTAAATTTTGATTGCATCTAAAGCCTTCATCATAGTTACCATGCTCTTATAGTAATCTTCATTCGTAGTAGCAATCATACTCCCATGATAATCATAGTCTCGTACATACATACCTTTAGCTCTATGCCCCAAGAAACGCCTGCTGACTATTAGGGCTGCAAAGCCTTTCTTCATAAAAATCATATTTTTCCTCCTGGCTAGTAGAACGACTCCAAACCGTATCTAGAGATCTTGTCTCTAGCATCAAGCACACCGCTTAGTTTATGATCACCATCAATCCATGAGAGCTCGATACCACTACATGCAAGGTCGGGACCGTGATGGATGATCTAGGAAGTTTAGGCCAAAATATGGGTTCGGGTAGTTTTCTTGGGTCAAAATAGGTTATGGATGAATTTTGAGATTTTCAAGTTAAGAAAGGTAAATTTAAGGGTTTATAAGGAAAGAGGGTATTTAGGAAGGTTTTAGTAGTATGGAACAAGATTTGGAAAGTTTTGGGTCGAGGTTGAAAATTTGTTATGGAAAGTTTAAAGAAAAGACTTAGGACAAGCGAGGAGAGTAGAGCTCGTACAAGAGTGGTTACTTACCTGGCCTAATGAAACGATCCACACAAGATCGATGATGATGAAGGCGCCTGGCTAATCAACTATGGACGGGTTGATTGATGTTTGATACAAAGACTTCGCTACCAAGGAACTACCAAGGCATGAGAAGCCACGGTAACTCGTCTCAAGGGAATCCACCAAGAGATAAGAGAACAAGAGAGAACTCTTAAAAGAGAAATCAAAATATTATTAAACTTGAACTCGATCACAAAAGACTACATTATGGGTGTATATATAGCCTCATACTTTCTAAATCAAAAAAGCAACTTCTACTTTAACTAAGAAAAGGAAACTTCTTCTAAATTACAAAGAAAACTCTTCTACTTTTAACTAGGAAAAGAAATTTTCTAAATTACAAAAAAAGCAACTCCTAAAAGAAAATCCTAAAATAAACAAAGCAAATCTTCCTAAAATAAATAAAGCAAACTTTCTAAAATAAATAAAGCAAATCTTCGTGAAAAACAAATAAAGCAAACTTTCTAAAATTAATATGGCGTACCTCCACATCGTGGTTTGATGTCCAAGTCCGACTCACGTTTTTGCCTTCCAAGGCCCAAATGAGGTCCAAAAAGGAGTTTTCACATGTATCTTAATGCGCCTTGACCCTCCTAATCCAATTCTTCAATAATTAGGACTGAATTCCCAATGTTTGGTGTGTTTATAGATGCTCCTGCTTCAAACCCCTATTGTTGGGAAAAAAGACTTGTCCTCAAGTCTTCACCATGATAAGGCCTCAAATCCTTAACCTTGAATGTAGGAAAGATATTGCAGTCACCGGACAATTTAACCTTGTAAGCATTCTTTATGATCTTCTTAATAATCTTGGAGGAACCATCTATTCTTGCACAACTTGGAACACCTCTCTTTTATCATGTGTAACCGAATCCATCCTCCTGGATCAAATACCAGCCGCTGATAACCTTCATATGCTTGTCTTTCATATTGTTCCACTCTTTGCCCTTTGTTGAATCTTGCTTCCTCATGAATAAAAATGTTGTTGAAAGCTTGGCAATCAAAACACATACTCCAAGATCCATCTTTTCTATGCACCAACATAAGTGTTGGGAAACTATTATAGGAACTTTCAATTCTCTTGAACAAGCCTTTGTCAAGAAAAATCAACAACTTGTGTTTTAAACTCTCATGCTCCTTAGGCTCTTCACAGGCTAGCAATAGGAAAACTCAACCTCGTATGAGGTCTATTCGATGTTGAATACCTTTATAGGTAGAAACCGTGTGGTATTTCTTGTGCATTACTTCAATAAATTCTATAATTGATTTCGCTTTCTGTGAGAATTCTTTTCACTTTCGCTTCAACAACCAAAGTCGCCATGATCCGAAACATCTTTCATTTCTAAATCAAAATTTGACTGGGTAGTGAACTCTTCTCTCATCTTCTTGGATATGGTTAGATTCGACTACTTCTTCAACATCCAACTTAGATTTCGATGTAAACAGTTGATTTATTCTCATCGTCTTCGACATGGTTAGATTCGATCACTTGTTCAACATCTTCTTCCTTGGCTTCATCTTCTCCCTCAATTAAGGCAAACGCTGCCAGACATTCGTAATCAATATGCCCCAACCCTGGCACTTAAAAACACGCCTTTGACTTAGAAGCCACCTGTTGCGTCACCCTTTACTCGAGCTGCAGTTTCGCACTAATTAGGGATTCCAAGAATTAACCTCAACAAAACCATTCATTAGCCACACTTTAGTTGTAGTAGATTTTATACTTTTTTTTTCCCAACCTTCAAAGCAAGTTTCATCACATCTTGAAGACTATTATGGTTGCAAAATAACTCTAGCATCAGATCTCAAACCAAAGAATGTAAAGGTGGGCTATGCATATTTCTACTCTTGCAAGTCTCCTTTGATAATCAAGCTTTACAAACTTAGTCACTCCTCCACACTCAAATCTCGCTGCTTAAAATCAATTTTGAGGTAGATGTCTCGTAGTAGTTAGCGGAAGGTACTTCCTTTAGTTCTTTCTTCATCTTTCCCCAAGTTTGAATCTTCTTTTACTCATCTCTTCACGTTGTCTCTCATGTTTTTCCACCAAATAGAAGCATTCTTGCACATCTTGTAGCCACTCAACTTCACTTTTCACGCTCAGGGAATCATAATACTCAAAGACATGCTCCAATTACATTAAGCCAATCCAAAATTCATCAGATCCATCCTTCCATCGACCTCGAATGTTAAATTGATCGGCATCTAAAGCCTTCACCACTACATGCCTTCTTATAGTAATCTTCATTCCCGTAGTAGCAATCATACCTCCCATGATAATCATAGTCTCGTACATACATACTTTTAGCTTTATGCCGCCCCGCAGTCGCCTGCTGACTAGGCCGCAAAGCTCTTCATAAAAATCATATTTTTCCTCCTCGCTAGTGAACGACTCAAACCGATCAGAGATCTGTTCCCAAAGATCAAGCACAATCGGGCTTAGTTTATGATCACCATCAATCCATGAGCTCGATACCACTTTGATGCAAGGTTGGGACCGTGATGATGATCTAGAAGCTTAGGTAAGTCAAAATATGGGTTTGGGGTAGTTTCGGGTCAAAATAGTTACTATGGATGAATTTTTTGACATTTCTGCTAAGAAAGGTAAATTTATGGTTTATAAGGGAAAAGAGGTATTTAGGGAAGGTTTTAGTAGTATGGAACAAGATTTGGAAAGTTTTGGGGGTTGAGGTTGAAAATTTGGTTATGGAAAGCTTCAAAGAAAAGATGAGATGGTGAGGAGAGTAGAGCTCGTGACAAGAGTGGTTAATACTAATGGCCTAATGAAACGATCCACACAAGATCGATGATGGAGTGAAGGCGCCATAATCAATCTGGCTATGGACGGGTTGATTGATAAGCTTCGACAAAGATTTCGCCACCATGAATCCACCACAGATGAGAAGCCACGAACCGTCCCCTAATCCACCCAAGAGATACAAGAGCACAAGAGAGTAACTCTTAAAAGAGAAATCCGAAAAATATTATTAAACTTGGAACCGACATTGTCAAAAGACTACATTATGGGTATATATAGCCTCATACTTTCTAAAATCAAAAGCAACTTCTACTTTAATTAAGAAAAGAAATCCCTTCTAAATTATGTTAAAAACCCTTCTACTTTAACTAGAAAAGAAATTTTCTTAAATTACAAAGCAACTCCTAAAAGAAAACTTTCTAAATAAATGTAAAGCAAATCTTCCTAAAATAAATAAAGCAAACTTCTTTCTAAAATAAATAAAGCAAATCTTCGTAAAATAAATAAAGCAAACTTTCTAAAATTAATATGGCAGCTCCACATCGTGGGTTCATTCCAAGTCCGACCGACGTTTTTTGCCTTCCAAGGCCCAAAATGATAAATTCAAAAAGGAGTTTCTACATGTATTCACCGTCTCGACCTCCCCAATCCAATTCTTCAATAATTAGGACTGAATTCCCAATGTTTGGTGTGTTTATATTCCCGCATCAAACCCCTAGTTGGGAAAAAAGACTCATTCTCAAGTCTTCACCATGATAAGGCCTCAAATCCTTAACCTTGAATGTAGAAAGATATTGCAAATACCGACAATTTAACTTTGTAAGCATTCTTTATGATCTCTCTCTTAATAATCTCGGAGGAACCATCTATTCTTGTGCACAACTTGGAACACCTCTCTTTATCATGTAACCGAATCCATCCTCCCTGATCAAATACTCAAATTGATAACCTTCTTCATATATGCTTGTCTTCATATTGTTCCACTCTTCGTCCCTTTGTCAATCTTGCTTCCCTCATGAATAAAAATATTAAAGCTCGCAATCAAAACACATACTCCAAGATCCATCTTTTTCATGCACCAACATAGTGGGAACCACATAGGAACTTTCACTCTCTTGAACAAGCCTTTTTTCAAGAAAATCATCAACTTGTGTTTTAAACTCTTCATGCTCCTTAGCTATTCTTCATGAGAGGCTAGCTTATTAGGAAAAACTAAACCCGTATGGGAGGTCTATTTGATGCTGAATACCCATGAGTAAAAACCGTGTGAAGTATTTCTACTAGGCATTACTTCAATAAATTCTATAATTGATTTTGCTTCTTGTGAGAGTGTTCACTTTAGTTCTTCTTAACAACCAAGATGATCTGCCTCACGAAACATCTTTCATTTCTAAATCAAAATTTACAACGGTAAGTGAACTCTTCTCCTATCTCTTCTTTGGATCATGGTTGGGTCGACGCTATTCCGGCATCAACACCGTTTGGCGGCGGTGATTTTATTCTCATCGTCTTCTTGGACATGGTTACGGGTCGATCCTTGTTCAGCGCATCTTCCTTCGCAGCTTTAAATCTTCCTCAATAATTCATAACGCTTTTCGGTTGGACAATTGAATCAGCCAATACTTGACCTTGGCGCAAAACCACGTCTTTGACTTAGAAGCCAATTCTTGTTGTAACTTCACCCTTTACTTGAGTGGGGTGGTTTTTAGGTACCACTAGGATTCAAAATTAGAACCCTCGACAAACCATTCATTAGCCACACTCTTAGTTGTAGTAGAGTTTCTTACTTTTTTTTTTCCCAACCTTCAAGCAGGGTTTCATGCCATGTCAACCTGCATATCATCACATCTTGAGAGACTATTGTATGGTTGCAAAATCGCTGCAGCAATACCGGATCTCAAACCGACAATCTGGTGGTGGGCTGTGCATATTTCTCGACCTCTTGCAAGAGTCTCCTTTTGATAAATCAAAGTTTCAGCTTCAGCGGGCATGCTCCTCCACCACTCAAATCACCGTTGCTTAAAATTAGAAAATTTTGAATTTAGATGTCTTGAGTAGTAGTTATAAGGAAGGTATATTTTAGTTCTTCTTCATCTTTCCCAGTTTGAATCTTCTTTTTTGCAATCTACTTTCACGTTGTCTTCTTCATGTTTTTCACCAAATAGAAGCATTCTTCTTTTATCTTTGTAACCACCAACTTCACTTTTTCACGTTCGAGAGTCATAATACTCAAAGACACATATCACCATATTAAGCCAATCAGAATTCATCAGGGATCCATCAGCTAAAGCCGAATTACCGGAATGTTAAATTTTTTAGTTGCATCTAAACTTTCCTTCATAGTTATATGCCTCTTATAGTAATCTTCGTGGTGGTAGCAATCGCCACCTCCCATGATAATCATGGTCTCGATACATACATACCTTTAGCTTTCTTGTACTTGAACATTCAAGTTGACCTGAGGCGCCAAAGCTCTTCATAAAAATCATATTTTCCTCCTTGGCTGATGAGCGACTCAAAGCGAAGTATCTAGAGATCTTGTCTCTAGCATCCAAACACTAGTTTAGTTTATGATCGACCATCGTCATGGGCTCGATACCACTTTGATGCAAGGTTGGGACCGTGATGGATGATCTAAGTTTGGGTAGAATCAAAAATATGGGTTTGGGGTAGTTTTCTTGGGTCAAAATAGGTTATGTGGACAATTTTGGAGATTTTTCTAAAGTTAAGAAGGTAAGAATTATAGTTTATAAAGGAAAAGAAATTATTTAGGAAGGGTTTTAGTAGTATGGAACAAGTTTGGAAAGTTTTGGGTTGAGGGTTGAAAATTTGGTTATGGAAGGTTTAGAAAGATGAGATGGTGAGGGAGAGTAGAGTTTGCACAGAGTGGTTTGCCGGTCTAATGGAAACGATCCACACAAGATCGATGATGGAGTGGCGCCACAATCAACTATGGGCCGGGTTTGATTGATAAGCGGACAAGACCGCCACCAAGGAATCCACCAGGTATGATCTGCGAGCTTGTAAACACTTGTGTTAGAATTCGGCCCTGGTATTGAAGGGTGGTTGAGGGGTCAGAACGCATTGAGCTGCGTGCGGCTCACTGGACACCGTTGAACGGAAGCTGTGATGGTCCGAACAGACGTTTTCATATCTTTTAGAAGTTCTTTATTTATTTTTGGAGCTGGCACTGATCTCGACACACAGAAAGTTTGCTGATTATTTTAGGAAGACTAGCACATTCATTCTAGAAAGTTTCAACTATGTATTTTAAGTTTTCTTTTAGGTTGCTTTTGTATTTAGAAAGTTTCTTTTCCTAGACAAGTAGGGTACTTTGTTTAGAAAGTATGGCTGCTCTCTCACCCCATAATGTAGTCTTTTGACAATCGGTCAGAGACTTATGTATTTTCGAATTTCTGCTAGAAGTTCTGCTATTCTCTTATCTCTTAGGTGAATTCCACGAGAGGCCGGGCCCGTGACTTCTCTCGCCCCTCAGGTAATTTCGCTGATGGCGAGGTGTCCGACTTGTCGGCTCGGCAGATCCATGGTGACATTGGCAACCTCACTCGTCGTGTCTTTGTGTGAGATCGTTTCATTTTGATAGTAACGGCTGCTGTGTCTTTTCTGGCTTTAAGTAATCATCTATTAGACCTGAATAAACACTTTCAGAAATCTTGTTCCCATACTACCAAAGAGCCTTCCTAAGAGCCACCACTCCACCATATATCTATCAGTGCCTTTCTTAACTTGAAATCTCAAAATAAATCGTAACTGCGGCAAAAAAACACCCCAAGCCCGTAATACGACTTACCTGCGCTTTCACAGATCATCCATCGCGGTCCCATTTTTATCAAGAGAGTGTTATCGGCTTTCAATTGATGGTGATCATAAGCAGAAGCGATATGGTTCGGGAGGCGAGAGTCTGTCGTAGTTGAGAAGTGGTTCTCGATCCCCATTGCAAGCGCATTCTTGATCTTGGTGTATGGTTCGGCGTCTCTGAAAACCAGATGGCTATCAATGATGATCTACATGGCGACAAAGACGCCATGGAAGGTGAAGGTGATGAAAGTTTGTGAGGCGCATGCGCCTAGCGAGTTCGAGGATTGCTTGAGCGCAAGAGCCTGAAGACGAAGCATTCAGAGAGAATATGATTATGGAGGAAGGTATGAAGATCGTCTTAGCGATGATGATTACTATGAGAAGCGTAATAATGATGAGAAAGTTCCGGAGGTGATAAAGTTGATATTGGGTTTTGAAGGAAAAAAATGCATCTTTGATGACTTCTTGAATTGGCTTATGCCGTCAACGTGTCTTTGGCGAATATTATAAATCCCGTAAGGTGAGAAGTTGGTGCTCACTCTGATCTTAAAGGCTCTTCTTTGGTGAAGGAAATCCCAAAGAAGCGGCCGTCGAAGAAAATAGGCAAGAGAAAGGTGAAACTTGGGAAAAGAATGAAAAAGGGCTAAAAAAAGGGAAATATCTTCCGCTTCCACCTGCTCGCCAGATATCTTCCTCAAAATTCGAGAATTTAACGGCAGTCTGGCTGTGGAGAAGTATTCATTTGGGGTTTGAGAATTTGTGATCGAAGAGACTTGCAAGGGTGAGAATGATCCATAGCCGCTACCTTCTTTGGTTTGAGTTGAAATTTCTAAAAGCTGTTCATTCTGACCATATAATACTCTTCAAGATGTGATAAACTTGCCTTAATTTGAAACTCAAACAAGTATGGGGTTTTACTACCAAATCGGGATTAAGAGGATTTATCAGAATTCGACTTCAAGGGGGTCCTAGTAGTGCTAAAACCACCTTAAACCTCAAGTAAAGGTGAAGTGCACAAGCCACGACAAAAAGTCTACCTGAGTCAGCGAGTGCTTTAAATACCACGGATTTGGCATATAGCTTAGAATGTCCTAGCAGGCAGTGGTTGCCCTAGTTGAAGAATATGAAAATTTGAGGAAGAAGAGCGTCCCGAAGAAAAATGATGAATCGACCATGAAGATAAGGATGAGCTTACTATGCTGACCAATAGGACTTCCTTAGTTGTTGAGGTCTTAGATAGGGGCAGTGCTAGTGAGGGGTGGTTGCGGTCTAATGTCTTTCACACAAAGTGCACATCTAAGGACAGGGTTTGTTTGGTTATTATTGATAGTGGGAGCTTAGAGAATTGTGTTTCCTTGGAGATGGTCGCAGCTTGATTTGAGATGGATCCACATCAGAAACCTATAAACTTGGCGGCTTCAAGGGTAGTGATATCGAGTAAAGCATAGGTGCCTTGTCTCTTTTACAATTGGAAAGCACTACCAGGATGAGGTATGGTGTGATGTTGTTCCAATGGATGTTTGTCACTTGCTACTTGGGAGGCCATGGCAATATGATAGGAAGGTCATTTATGATGGCTTCAAGAACACTTACACATTCAGTAAGGATGGCCACAAAATTGTCTTAGCACCGTTGAAACCGGCAATTGCTCCAGCCTCCAAACCAGTAGAGCAAAATTCTTTGTTGTCAAATCAGGAGTTGGAGAAATCGAATGCGGTTCAGAATCTTGTTGGCGGTTTGCTGTTGGCAGGGGTGAGGAAGGGAGATCCGAAAGAGTAGGAGCGATTGGCGAGGAGTTGTGATGTAGTACACGAGGAGTGTGGGTTGCCTATGAGAGATATTCAACATCAAATGAACTACTAAATACCGAACCACATTTACCAAATAGCGGAAGCCATAGGATGAGTCTAAAGAACATGAAGAGCTTACACAGGCTAAAGGATGATGATTGTAACAAGGAAGCTTATTCGTAAAAACCCACTGATAAGTTCACACCTGCTAGTACCAAGAAGGATGGATCTTGGAGGATGTGTGTTGATAGTAGGACGGAGTCCATGAATTACTATTGAATATCGTTTCCCATTCCGAAGAGAGACTTCGATGATTTCTTTGGATCGACTTTATAAGTGCGATAAATCTTTTAAAGATTGATTTGAGGAGTGGATGATACCATCAAATTCGATATGAGGAAGGAGATGAATGGAAGGCGGCCTTTAAAGCTCGAGATGGACTCTATGAGTGGATGGTGATGCCATTTGGACTATCAGGTACCAACACTTTTATGAGGTTTATGAATCATATCCTTAAGCCATGCATTGGAAATTTTGTGGTGGTATACTGATGATATTTTGATCTATAGCAAAAGTCGATGGAGCACTTGGAGCATTTGAGGCAATTGTTCTCTATCTAAGGGAGCAGCGATTATTTGTCGACTTGAAGGGTGGCGGGCTGTGCGCGACGAATCATATTTCTTGGATTATGTGGTTACTAAAGATGGAATTGAGATGGGCCCAAGAAGCAAGATAGGCGGAGTGCAGGTGTGACTCTGCTGATCCATGATGTAGAGAGAAGTTTCGTGGGTGATCCTGCTTTATCAGAAGTCATTAGGTAGTTTGGCTCTATGTGGCTCACGCGGCTAGTATTCTTAGAAGAAAGTTTCGGATTGATTGAAAGAAATGCGAAGCCATGTTTGGTTTTGAGTTTCAGCAAAGTCTTGAGTAGAGTGTGATGCATCTCCAAGTTGGGATTAGTCTTTGTCCTTAGTCGAAAGGAAGACCCATCGCTTTCTTTAGTGAGAAGTTAAATGAAGCGGAAGTGCTCCCTTTATGTGAGGGGTTTTATGCTATCTATGAAGCTTTATTTCATTGGAGTCAATACTTGCTTCTGGCCATTTGTCAGCTTTTCTCGGATCTTGAAGCACTAAAATTCATCAACCACCAGCACAAGTTGAATCGAGAAAATGCGACATGGGTGGAATTCTTACAAGCGTACAACTTCACAATCAAGCATATGGGTGTTCATAACGTTATTTGCGGATGCCTTGAGTAGGAGACATGCCCTAGTATTCATGCAAGTCCAGTAGTTGGATTCGATGTGTTGAAAGAACTATCTGAGGAGGATCTTGATTTTGGTGAAATATAGGTATCTTTGCGACAAACCTTTCAAGGGGATTTTGCTGGGATGGACGGTTTTCTCTTTAAAGGAAACACTCTATGCATCCCGTCTTATTCCTTGAGATTGAGTATTCTAGATGAGTTGCATGGTGGAACATTAGGAGGACACTTTGGTGAAGCAAAAACCTTAGCTCTAGTGAAGGCAAACTTCTTTTGGCTAAGCTAGAAAGACATTAATTTGTCAAGAAGTGTGTTGTGTGCATGATGGCTAAAACTCATGGAAGCAATGCGGGACTATATACACCATTGCCAATTCAATATACCATGGAAGAGTGAAACGGATTTTGTTTTGGGATTACCTAGAACACAAAAGAAACAAAGTTCGATTACAGTGAAATTTTGTTGACAGTTTTGAAAGATAGCTCATACGTACCATCACAATAGTCTAATGATGCTTAACATATTTTGACTTATTACTTCAAAGAGATTGTGCGTCTACCTTGGTATTCCCAAGACTATGGTTTCAGATCGAGACTCTAAGTTTCTTGTTCCCTTGCTTTTGGAGAACTACGTGGAGAAAGCGGGGACTTCTTTCTTTATTTGTGCCTCTTATCACTCAAGCGAGTGGTCTGAGCCAGAGTTGCTAATAGAAGCTTGGGAAATTTGCTAAGGAGCTGTGGGAAAGAGCACGTGAAACAATGGGATTTGGATTCCCCAGTGGTTTCGATAGGTCCATGCATGGCGATGAAAAGCCCATTTGAGGTAGTACATGGACTTCTGACCGATTGGACCCATGGGTGGCACCCCATCAGACTATTCCCAACAATTTAGTGGAATCTTTTTGAAGTTAGAACTAAGTCGAAGTTCTTGAAAGTTACGCTTGAAGATTGAAGAAGAATGCCAAATATGTGGAACAAGCAAATAGGCGTCATAAGTATGTTGAGTTTGGGGTTAGGCGCGGGTGGTTCGGTACATCTTCGCAGGATGGGATTTCCACCGGGAAAGTTGGAGCTCAAGCCAAGGGTAGATGGCCCTTTCAAGATTATAGAAAATTGGAGAGAATGCCTGCAAAGTTACGGTTACCCAGACCCAGATATGAAATTTCTCCAATGTTCAATGTTAAGGACTTGAGGGCTTATCACGGTGAAGACTTGAGGGCCAAGTCTTTTTCAGCTATGGGGATTGATGCGAGGAGCTTCTCGCCTAGAGACATTGGGAATTGGCCTAATTATTGAAGAATTGGATTGGGAGGTCAAGACGCATTGAATATCCCAGAAAACTCTTTTTGGACCTCATTTGGGCCTTGGAAGCAAAAAAAACGTATTCGGACTTGGACAAACCCACGATGTGGGCATATTAATTTAAGTTTGCCTTTTATTTATTTTTTACTAAGATTTGTATTTATTTTAGAAAGTTTGCTTTATTTATTTAGGAAGATTGCTTTGTTTATTTAGAAAGTTTGCATGTTTATTTTAGAAAGTTTTCTTTTAGGGTTGCTTTGTAATTTAGAAAGTTTCTTTTCCTAGTTAAAGTAGAAGTTGCTTTTGATTTAGAGAAGTATGAGGCTATATATACTATAGTATGATCTTTTTGACAATCGGTTCAAGTTTAATAATATTTTGGATTCTGCAGAGTTCTCTCTTGTTCTCTTATCTCTTAGGTGGATTCCTTGGGAGACGAGTTCGTGGCTTCTCATACCTAGGTGGATTCATGGTGTAGAATCTTTATACAGGCTTATCGATCAACCAGTCCATGGTCCAGTTAATAGCGCCTTCACTCCATCATCTATCTTGTGTGGATCGTTTCATTAACCCGGTAAGTAACCACTCTTGTGCAAACTCTACTTTCCATCACCATCTCATCTTTTCTCTAAACTTTCCATAATCATATTTTCAACCTCAACCCAAAACTTTCCAAATCTTGTTCCATACTACCAAAACCTTCCTAAAATACCCCTTTTCCCTTATACCATAAATTCACCTTTCTTGCTTAGAAATCTCAAAATTCGTCCATAACCTATTTTGGCCCAAAAAAAACTACCCCAAACCCATATTTTGACTTACCTAAACCACAGATCATCCATCACGGTCCCAACTGCATCAAGGTATGAGAAACACGAACTCGTCCCCAAGGGAATCCACAAGAGATAAGAGAACAAGAGAGAACTCTTAAAGAAATGCGAAAATATTATTAAACTTGAGCCCGGTGTCAAAGACTACATTATGGGTGCATATATAGCCTCATACTTTCTAAATCAAAAAAGCAACTTCTACTTTAACTAAGAAAAGAAACTTTCCTAAATTACAAAAACCTTCTCACTTTAACTAGGAAAAGAAATTTTCTAAATTTTAAAAGCAACTCCTAAAAAACTTTCTAAATAACAGCAAATCTTCCTGAAATAATAAACAAACTTTCTAAAATAAATAAAGCAAATCTTCGTAAAATAAATAAAACAAACTTTCTAAAATTAATATGGCGACCACATCGGGGGGTTTGTCCAGAGTACGACCACGTTTTGCCTTCCAAGGCTAAATGAGGTCAAAAGGAGTTTTTCGCATGTATTGATGCGTCTTGACCTCCCAATCCAATTCTTCAATAATTAGGGTAGATTCCCAATGTTTGGTGTGTTTTATAGATGCTCCTGCATCAAAAACCTAGAAGAAACAAAGGGATTTCCATACATAAATTCATTCTAGGGTTCATTTCCCCTGACCCACAAGCATATATCTAGACAAAGAAATCCATACAAAACCATATAGATCCATACCAAAATCCAAGTTCCATACCTTGTTGGCTTGATCTTGGCTCCTCCATCTTGTTCCTGCTTCCTCTTTCTCTTCTCCTCCTCTTAGATTTTTTCTCCTCCTCCAAATGAGGTTAACACAGTCTTTTAAAACCATGTTTGCTAAGGCCATGTTTGGCCGCTCCCGAATAAAACCCATTTTTGGGTTAACTTTCTTTATTTGCTTTTTAAGCCCATAACTCCTTCTATTTATAATTAAATTTTCCTTTATTTCATTTTGGCCTCAAATCTTCTTAATCCATGTCTTTTTGGACAAATTACAATTTTGTCCTTAAGTTTTCCCTGTAACTTCAGGGTCTCTCGTTTTTAGTGGTTCGCATTTAACTCCACGAAACAATCAAATTATACTTACAAAATACCCTAAACAAGTCCAAAAACTACTAGGGTATATTTCGGGGTGTCACATCTCGGGTCCTTTTCCTCGCGTTGGGGAGGATGACCTATAGTCATTTCCTGAACCGGATCTTCATTTAACGATCAAAACTGGACCCTAATAATTTTCCTTTTGAAATATGGCATTTATTAGCCTTAAATGTTCCCGGGCAGTGAAAATCTATCCCCTAAAATCTACCCTACAGTAACTAATAGATGTCAACTAATGAATCTCAGTGGATCTAGCAGTAAGTATCCATTGAACCCTAAAAGCTTGCCAAATATAGGTTAATCAAGGTACATTTAAGAGATTTAAACCTAGAACGAGAGATAGGAACATAAATGCCAATAACTGCTTACGTTAAAAACAAGAGAAACAACATTTTACCTCAAACCGTTGCCCGGTGGCCCTCCTCTTCAAAGGATGGAGAGAGGTTTATGCTCATCCTTAGTTGTCATCCTCAAAGGGGGTGTTTAGCGGTGGGAAGAAAAATGCAAGTAAAGGAAAGAAAATGAAAGAAAAAGGAAGCAGTAGGAAAACTTACTTGCTCTGTATTTCCACCAAAAAGTCACTAAAAAAAATTGATCCCCCCTCTCTACAAGGGTTTGAGCTTATATAAAGCTCTCCATAAGAAAAATACAAAAATACCCTCAATTCACACTTATACATGAAGGGCAAAAATGGGAAAAGGGAGTCAAAGGGAAACATGAGCAGTCTTTGGAAATACTTAATTTGCTTCGCACTATGGTGCGAAATTCTTCTCTTAACTTCTCTGCTTATGCTCCTTCTTTCCTTGATTTTGATGCGCAATGTTGAGTTATTTCGAATTCTTCATGCTTGAGGCGACTCGACAATCTTGGCATTAATAAGCTTGCAAAAACTATAAAATTAGCCACAAAAATTCGATCCGTCAGAATAGCAGGACCTTAAGTATGAATCGGGTTAATTCGGTTGATTAGTACACAAAAAACACTCAAAACCTACAATAAATAGGGCTCAAAATAGCACTTTTGGGCTGCTAATCATGCAGCCTTGTTGGCGTGCCAAGGAAGGCTGTCGCAACAAGCCTCCCTTGAGTTCTCTATCTGAGAGTTTGGCTCACGATTAATGTCGCGGCGGGGGTTTTAGGGTCGCGGCGAAGTTCAGAAGCGTTGGTGTTTTGGTGTCGCTACATAGTACAATGATGCTGCGTCGTGGGTTGGTTTTGTGTCACGACATGACTTTTTATATCCTTGATAAAGGCAACCACAGGTGGACTAAAGTCATCGCGGCGAATTCCCTCTCGGCCGCAGCGGTTGGCTCATTAGTGTCGTGTGGCCGGTCACGGCAGCGGTGTCGCGGCCGGCGCGCTCAATTCGCGCGATGGGGTAGTCGCGTCTGTAGCACTGCCTTTGGGGTACGTACCCAGGCGGCCCGAACTCTGAGTGTTCTTACTTTATTTATAGCCTTGTTTAAAAATAAATAAATAAATAAAATACCGACCTCCGGGAATTAGGCGTTACAACTTGGTATCGGAGATTGGGTATACGAATGCAGTTTCGAAGGGAGCAGGTTTAGATGCATTCAATGTGCATTTGATGAATTGACATGTGATATGTGCACATGAATTGTGTAAGCATTTACCGTTGATATGGACCTTTAGGGTTGAAAAAACATGACCTTAGGGTTCGGAAACAAGGTGAACATTAAATATATATATATATATATATATATATATATATATATATATATATATATATATATATATATATATATATATATATAGGAAATTGAATTAGATTGTAATAAGTGGTTGTGATTAGCACCACTAAGGAAAAAGAGGATGAACAGGTTAGTTCATGATGACTAAGTCTATTAGTGGTTGGCGTGTGTACTACTAGTTAGATTGGGATAGAAATTTGATAGATTTTTGACATTTGACATGTGATGGCAAGCCCAGGGACGGGGATGTAGAGGCGTCACGGGCGATGGTCGACCAGCCCGTTTTTTGTGATGGGCGCTATGGGGCCTTGAGTGATGCATTTACCATTTTTGCCTGAGGCTAGTGCGAGTTAAGTTGGGAGGTCAAGTAACCCTCCGGAGGTTTAAGATGCATCATTCTCAGGCATTCACGGGAGGGGATCAATGGTGGCGAACCATTGGATTCGGCCAGTCGAAGATATTGGAGGCCATGAAGATCACCTCCGATGCAACCAAGATTAGACTGGCTGCATTCCAGCTAGAGGGTAAGTCCTAAGTATGGTGGGACTGGGTTAAGACCTCTAGGGACTTAGAGGTAATGACTTGGGTAGAGTTCCATGAGCTCGTCATGGGCAAGTAATTTTCAGCAACGACTAGACATGCAAAGGCCCAGGAGTTCCTAGAGCTGAAGCAGGGGGCTATGACAGTGAAGGAGTACATGGCTAAGTTCACAGAGTTAGCCCGTTTTGTTGATGACTATGTGGCCACAGATATGGCCAAGGTGAGAAAGTTTGAGAATGGGTTGATGTTGTCCATTCGGGGACCGTCGTAGGACTCACTCCTACGTGGCGTGAACTACATGGTCGACGGCTATGACCATATAGAGAGAGATAGAGGATGTGCAGAGTATCTGAGCTGCGGGTACTAGTGAGAAGAGGGAGGACCAACCTTCTTCTAGTTTGAGAAAGAGGCAAAAGACTTCTGCTGCTCAAGTGTTTCAGGGACGAGGTCGCGGCCATCAAGGCCAAGGTCAAGCCAAGGCTTCCAGTCAGGCAGAACATGTGACATGTTTCCATTGCCAATAGCCCAGACATATGAGGCGGGATTGCCCCTAGAGGCAAGAATCCCAGGGTTTCGGGACAGTGCAGTCCTTGTCATCCGTGAGACAAGCGCGGACACAATTTTTTCCCCCTCACCCCAATGCGGGTTAGAAGAGCTAATTACCCGATCAGGGGTGTTGCGGGTGCCTTAGTTACGGGCATGCCAAAGTACAGAGTATGGGCCCTAGGCAGAGGATATGCCCTGAAATTTGGGACATGTCGGGGACTGGGAGCGTATCTACGCCATCATACCTTTGGCCCGAGCTAGCGGATCGAGCTATACAGGTATGTTTATGTTATCGCTTATAGGTCGGGGCATTATTTGATTGGTGCTTTGCATTTAATGTCGTTGCATCATGTGTGCGATAGTTGGGCTTGGAGGTTGAGATCTTAGAGGAGTCGACTGTATATAGGTTCTCCCTAGGAGTTGAGGTGAGTGTAAGATATGATATGTGGTTTAGTTAGAGATCTTTGATATTCTACTCACTGTGGACCTGAGGGTCATGGACATGTCAGAGTTCAACGTCATCCTTGGGATGGACTAGTTGACGGCATGCTGAGTCGTCATCGATTGTGAGCGTAGGAGAGTTACCGCCTACACATTGGACGGTACTCGCATTACGTTTCAGGGGGACAAGCACGGTGTTTTTCCCCATACCGTGTATGACTCCAAATGGCAAGGGTAGTTGATGGGTTGGCTAGCAAGCCTTACCCTGGAGGGCAAGGTGAGACAAGAATTGGATCTACCTTAAGTAGTGTCTCGATCTGAGGATGTCTTTCGGATGAACTCCCAGGGATTACCTCTGCTCGAGGGATGTAAACACGTATTAAGTTACACCTTGGCACGTCGCCCATCTCTATGACTCCACATAGGATGGCTGATTGAGTTACGGGGAACTCAAGGTCGGATACGAGGAGCTGTCGGCCAAAGGGGTTTCGGTGGGCCGGGCACCTCGCCATGGGGCGCTCCGGTTTTGTTTGCAAATAAGAAAGACAAAACCCTTCAACTGTGCAATGACTACCCGGCCGGTTGATGAAAGTTCACGATCAAATGGTATCCATATTGAAGTTGATCACTTGTTTTGAATCAACTAATAGGAGCGCGAGTCTACTCCAAGATAGATCTTACGCCTTTAGACCATCGATTGAGAGTTAAGGTGGATGATATCCCACAAAGACGGTGTTGTTCGGGGCGGTATGGGCACTTTGAGTTCACGGTGATGTCCTTGGATGGCCAGAATGCACCGGCATTCATGGATCTCATGCATAGGGTATTCCAACCCTATTTAGACTAGTTCGTTGTGGTCACTGTAGACGAAATTTTGATCTACTCCCAGTTTGAGGAGGAGCATGAGGATCATTTGAGGGTCGTCCTACATCTTTTGAGGGACCATCAGTTGTACGCCAAATTCAGTAAGTGCAAGTTTTGGCTTACTAAGGTGAGATTCTTAGGGCCGCGTGAGTGTCGACGAGTGTGGTGGACCCTAAGAAGGTTGAGGGTGATGGGTTGGGAGGCCTAAGTCATTTCTTCGAGATACGCCGGTTCTTGGGTGTGAGTATTATAGGAGGTTCATCGAGGATTTCTCAGGCCCAAGCGGCTTTATGGATGACACAGGACGTCGAGATTCGAGTGCAATGGCTTGTGTGAGAAGGCATTCCAAGAGTTGAAGGAGGCTTACTTGGCTCCTATACGATAGTCCGGAGAGGCAGGAGGTACCTGAGTGTATTGTGATGCCTCGAGGCTGGCCAGGATGCGTTTGTCTGATCAGAGAGGGTAATAGCTTATGGTTCCCACTAGTTGAAGAATCATGAGCAGAATTACCACACACACAACATGGAGTTGGCGGCCATAGTCTTCGCCTTGAAGATTTGGTGCCACTACCTCTACGACGAGTAGTTTAAAGTGTATTCAGATCACAAAAGTCTGAAATACATCTTCACGTAGCGGGACCTTAACATGGGGCAACGAAGGTGGATGGAGTTCTTAGAAGACTATGACTTCACTTTGCATTACCATCTTAGTAAGGAAAATATAGTGGGCGGCCTTGCGTGGCAAAAGTCACCGAGGTATTGTGATGCCAAGCTTCACAAGATTTGAAATCTTTCGAGGCTGTGGGCCGATTCGGGTCTGATCTATGACGGCTCAGTACATTAGAGTCTAGAAGCTATCGTCCCTCTTGATCGAGGCGATTGAGTCCTAGGGACAAGGTGCGGATGGTGTCCGTGGGAATAGGGTGCAGTCTAGTCTGGTGACGAGGTAGACTATCCACACAAATGGTAGTCTTTGGTATAGGGGACGGGTAGTTGATTACTACCCAAAAAGTGTTGTTTTATGCCTTGTTTATTATAGGTTTTGAGCACTTTTTATGTATTAATCAGCTGAATTAACCTGGTTGGCACATTAAGGTCTTAGCTTTACTACTAATCACATTTTGTGGCAAATTTTGCAGTTTTCACAAGCTATTAATGCCAAGTTGATTAAGTCAGCTCTAGCACGAAGAAGTCAAGTTGAATTCAGAGCTGCATTTTAGAAAACCCGGAAGAAGAGGAGTAGAAAACGGAAGAGAGGCCTACTTGAAATCTCGTAGGGCGACCCGAAAGTTTGCGGTGTTGAAAATTTTGCGGTGTTGAAGGCCGCGGTGTTGCTAAAATTTCGCGGTATTTGTAATTTTCGCGACCCTCACAGATTTTGTTCCCACTTTTGACTTTTGACCCATTTTGTACATTTATTGTTTTTCCTAAATTACTCTTAGTAATAGTGGGCGGGTTAATATATTTTGTAATTTTTGCATGGCTAGGGAGCGTATATAAGCTCTATTGCTCACTATGTCGTGACATTTTCTTCATTAATAAAGTTTTTGGGCGGGAAGCTTTCAGCTCTTCCCGCTCTTTTTCATTTTCTCTCCTTTTCTCTCACTTTCTCACTAGCCAAACAACCTCTGAGGATGACAACTCAGAGTATGAGTGGCTAGAATCTTTTTCTCCTTAACGCAGGTATTCATTGTTATTTTTGTGTTTCCTTATAACTTTGGGTTTAAATCCCTTAGGTTCACCTTGAAATATCCGTATTTCATAATCTTTTAGGGTTCAGTGGATGCTTATTACTAGATCCCTTTGAGTTAAGTGGATTATCATCTATTAGTCATTGGAAGGTGAGTGAAGGAGATTTGTTTTCCACTATACGAAACCACTGATGCTCAATGAGTGCCATTTCCAAGGATGAGATGGAGTTTTGAATTGATTTTATAGGCCCAAATGAAGAGCTAGGTTCGGGGGCTCGGTCATCCTCCCTAACTATGAGAAAAGACAGAAAACCCTCGTTGCCACAGAGCCAAAGCCCGGTGTCACGACCTTCAAGGGAATTCTCTTTTACATTTTAATTCTTTTATTTTCGGGTTTAAACGTACAATCCACTATTTATCAAACCCAAAATCAAAACAAATTCACCATTTGAACCTCCTTTTGTAAGTCATTTGTGCGAAGAAAACCCATCACTGTGTTCGACCCTAGAACATTGTCTTTGCTGATAGCAATGCTCGATAGGAGGAATTAGATATAAATTTTGTTGATTTCGGACACCCTCAGGTACTTACAAATCAAATGGCGTCGTTCTGCTAGGGATGAACATAATGCAAATGATGAACTATTGGACACTTATGATCCTCATCACAAGTTCTGGTGGATTTTCTTTTATCACTCTTTTTAGTATTTTACAGTCAGTTTTTTTTTTTTAGTTTCAGTTCATTAAATTAAAAAAAAAAAAAAAACCAAACCTTTAGGTAGATTGTTCTTTGTTGTTACAGTGTTTGCCTGTTTTCCAAACGAGGGTGCGGGTTATAGTGGGTTAGAAACTGAAAGGTAGATTGGTGAGAATCTAGGTGTCCACGGGAACCCGGGTTGTGAAGTGGAAGCCCCAGAGTGATCAAATGGAACCCCCACATGAAGGAGCGGCATAGTCAGTATCAGTGGAAAGAGCCTAATGCATGGAGTCCATGAGGGATTACGAGACTCTCCCATGGGTGAGTGCACCCTTATGCTATGCCTCAGAGCTAATTCATAGTATGGCATGCCCACAGCCACTAGTTGGGGGAACCACCCAAATTTCTTATGGAAACCAATACCTCCACAGTATGCACCTCTTGTTCCTCTATATTATGCTTCAACTCCTTAGCCACCACAGCACACGATTAACCTCTTGATTGAAGCGAGCAATACGAACTTGAGCAAATTAATTGGGTACTTTTATAGAGGAAGCGAAAGCGGTAGATATCGGGCCAATCGAAAATTAGCACATTGGAAGCCAATTGACGATGGGAGAGCACTTTGAACAAGAAAATTGAAAACCTGCAGTCTGATATTGATAAGAAATTTGACAACCTGGTGTACTCCATTTCAAGGCTTACCAATCAGCAAAATGTTCACCAAGAGGAAGAGAATCCATTGGAAGAGTGCACGATTGACTGAGTGGAGGAGCATTATGTAATGAATGCGAACAGCTCCCTATTAGCGACTAAGGGGCGGTGGAAAGGAAGTAGTGGAAGAGCCCCAAAAGCTTATTCTTAACAAATTTCCTGCAAAATTGGATCCTAGTGCCACTGCCCAACCCAAAAACAGCCCACTGCCAGTGCACATCCTACCTACACCTATAGCACATTCGACACCTGAAACACCTACTGCTAAGACCATCCCATCTGCACTGCCTGTGCAATACTTTAGGAAGTTAGTGGCCTCTGTTCAAACTTTCGCCACTACATCACAGACATTGGCAGCTACTCATATTGCATGGCACAGTGGATGGCTGATACCGAAACCATCTTGGTTCAGATTTGGAGCACTTGGACCTCAGCAACTCCACCAGCTCCACCAGTTCCAAAAGCCTCCAAAGGCTTGAGAAACTGGTTTAGGGGGACTCAGTCTTCCCCACTTTTTGTTTTGATTTTTTTTTTTAAATTTTATTTTATTTTGATTTATTTAATTTTTCTTTTTAGATTTTGTCTAATTTCAATTTAATCCTTGTTTTTAGCTTATTTTTCATTTTACTGCATTTTTTTTTATTTTTCCTAGCTTATTTTGCGGGTTTGTGTTTAATTGCGTAGGGAGTCAGGGCAAACCCGAGAAAATTTCACAGGGTTCTTGTTTCGCAAGTTCAAAATTTTGAAAGATCACCTTAAAATTTCGCGGGATCGCTGCTAAAAATGTAGTAGAGGCCGCAGTTTGCTCGTGGAGTTAGAAAATTGCTTGGTGAGAGATAGGATCAGACCGCTTCATCAAGCCTGAGGTGCCGCGATGGTAAGGGACTTTTATGGCATGAGTTCACGGAACCCGGTTGGCTCTTATTCCTTACTATGAGATCGTATCATATATGATTCGGTTATTCATAATGATAACCGATCGTGAGGTTATTGATGATGGTAGATGGAATTGTGGTGCGAGACTCTAGATCTTATTGCTATCAAGAATAGTTGTGCCAGCTATAGCGGCTGACAGAGGATTTTTATCGTGGACACTTGCTATACGGGAATTCACTTTTGTGAACTTCGACTTGGAACAATTTTAGACCAAGAAAGCGGGTGGTCAGCGGCACTATACGGTTGGTTTCCTCAAGCTGTCGGGGAGACATGCATTTATCGTATGGTTGGCCATTCGGGATAGATTGGTTGTCTGAGACAAGCTTCTCGAGGTGGGGCATGATCGACTCTATATCTTGTGTTTTTCTCTTGGGACTAATGTTGAAGACGGGGAATCCTTGTTTTTTGGTTAGCAATTCAGCTGTGGTATTTGGTTGAGAATTTTAGGTTATGTGAAGAATTCTAGAACTCACGGAATTAGGAGAATGAGTTCTTATGGTAATTGCTGCAAAGGAAATCCTTTTGTTCTATCACTAAGAGGATTGCATGGGGTGCTACCATTTATCTTGTGGAGCAATCGGAATAGTAGAATTTATGAGAATATCTATTAGAGTGAGTACTATTTTCCATCTCATTTGTAATGATGTCGGTAGAATCTCTCAAGTTTTCGGAGAGGTGGTGGATAATCCAGTGAACAGAGCTATGTGTGAGAGATGGTCCTTCCCTTGACATTGGTGTTTCATGTGGTTGATTGATGGTTTCGTTGCTGGTTGGGTCCTTATCTTTTTTTTTTGGATAATTAGAATTTATTACCAAAAAGGGCAAAGCCCAAACAAACACTCAAGAGCATTATACAAAGCCAAAAGGCTACCAGAGAAAACTAAAAACAAACAACACCTCCCCTAAAATTATAGGAAGAGGGGCAACAGCCCGGAATCTGAGAACCACAAATGGTCCCACAACATACTAGAACCGGCAACCCACACATGACCAAACCCCACAAGCGGGGCATTCAAGCATACCTAGCGAATGCCACAAGCCCCATTGGGTCCTTATACATGTTGGGCTGGGGTGTCTTAGCCGGAGTTGTGGGGTGGGCTTTGGGGTGTGGTGACTCCGGGATGTGGGTGGGTGTGCATTTTTTGTTTCTTGTCCTTGGTTGTTGTTGGTTGTTTTGAGAACATTTGCCTTCCTCGGTTTTAGGGAGGTTACGTCCGTTTTACGCCAATTTTGGGCCTTGGGCTCGTGTATTCTTTGGTTGTGGGGCTTTGCCTTTTGAAATAAATCTTACTTATCCATTAAAAAAAACTTTGTTTTATATATTTATATATATTAAAAAATATTTCAAAAAAATAATCTATGTCTTTAAAAAAAAAAAAAAAAAAAAGGATTTATTAATCTTAAAAAAAATAATTAAAAAAATAAATTTTACGCGTTTTGAAAAATTTGTCTTTAGAAAAAAAAAAAAAAGGATTTCGCGGTGCGAGGACTCCTGAAATATTTAGTGTATTCTTTGGTTGTGGGGCTTTGCCTTTTGGAAATAAATGCTTACTTATCCAAAAAAAAAAAAGTTAAAAAAACTTGTTTATATATTTATATATATTAAAAAATATTTCAAAAAAAAAATCAATCTATGTCTTTAAAAAAAAAAAAGTTTATTTAGTCTTTAAAAAGCCGTTAAAAAATAGAATTTTAACGTTTTGAAAAAAAAATTTGTCTTTAGAAAGGGATTTCGCGGTGCGCGGGACTGAATTTCGCGGAGACCCTTCACTCCCATTTTGTTTTGTCATAACTTTTTCATCAGAATTGATCTTGGAGTACTTGGATTGAAAAGCTTAGAGAGTGTAGAATCTAAATATATCTAGAAAGAACACTTTTGAAATTATCATGAAGGTGTAATTTTCAAAATGCTCCAACTGGTCACTTTGTTCCTCTCTTTTCTTATTCCAACTTGTTCATTTGAAACCCAAATGGAGTGAATAAGGTTTCTGTGGAAAGCTTACAAAGTCTCCTATCCAACAACGGGTACATTTCATTATGGAGGTATCACTTCCTCCCTTAAATTTCCATTCCATAACCACATTGAGGACAATGTTGAATTTGGTTGGGGGGAGAGTTAAGGAAGGAAGTGTTGTTTTATGTTTTTGAGCAAGTCTTTTTTTTTAGTTGAATGGCTTGCTAGTTAGTTAGTTTTTTTTTACAATATAATTCAAGTTTTCAGTTTCTAGTTCATGAATTTTGTTCCATTACTGTTGATGTTAGATTGGTTCTATGCCTAATTGAGTTGATGACCAGTTGAATTCCTATTGTTTTCAACCTTTTTCTTCCACTTTGAGCTAACACACCTTTGTGCATTAGGTTTCAATGATAATTTGAAGCGCACAGGCGATTAGTACCCAGCTATTTTTGGGCTATGTGGATAGGTTTGAGTGCTTTGCGTACTAATCATGTCAATTATACCAATTGGAAGTGTTCGGGTGTTCTTAGTATCACTTATGTCGTTTAGGAGTTATTTTTGGTTGTTTGCGAGGTTTTGCGTACTTTGAGGTTCAATGTCGAGACATATGCTAAACCATGAAGATTGAACCCATTCATCGACCATCAAACATACCAAAAATCAAGAATGAAGGCAAAGTGATAAAAGTTGGTGCGTATTGGAGCGATAGGCCATGCGGTGGAGATCGGCAATTCGAGAATTTAAGCTATGATTGCAATTTATTTGGGATTCTTATTTAAGTAATCATAGCGAAAATTTATAAATCTAAGCGAAATTATGTTAAGCTAGACTTTAAAATTTAAGCTAACCCAGCATTCCTAGAGAAAAAATGCAGTTTCGCTATCCGCACCACAAAAATTTATTAAAAATTTAGTGAAATTTTAGCTAACAACTAAATTGCCGTGGCTAGCGAATTCTACGAATTCGCTATCTCTAGCATAATTTCGTTACCTAGCGAATTTTGTTTGCCTAGCGGTGGCACGTCACTGGCGAGTGTACGCTATCATCCTTTGTATTACTTCCTTGTCCCTTATTTTAGCGAAATGTTAGGCTTTGTGTAGTTTCACATAATGGGTGGCCTAGATAAACCTCCTTGGATTTTGTAACCCGAGAAGCAAGCAACTTGGAAGGAATCTTTTGGCCTGATTTTATTTTATGTAAATATCTCCTGCTTGACAGTTAGGGTTTGCTTTTCTCTCTTACTCTCTCACTCTTTCTCTCGTTTTTCTAGGCTGCCAGTAACCTGCGGGGATGACAACTCAAGAGATGCTTAGCACAAACCTCTTTTCTTTGAAGAGGAGGTAGCTAGCTTGGTTGTGGGCGGTTACGGGTTGTCCTCATGAATTTGAATGCTCACAGTCTTTGTATTTATGGCTCCCATCTTCTCAAACTAGGGTTTAATATCATTTAATGTCATTAATTTGGCCAATACTTACCATGCTTTAGGATACAGTGTATACTTATTGCTAGATGCGCTGTGGTTTTTTAGATGGTCTTTACGAGCGAAATGATGTTGAATGTTAGGGTTTTTTAAGCGAAAGGGTGTAGATGCATGTTACGTGTTGACTCAAATAGGAATTGATTCTAGGGTTAGGTTTGCTAGTTAAACAAAAGATCAGGATTTATGGCTTGGACTATAGGTGAAACGTCATAATCTTTTGAGGATAAAACCGAGGACACTTATTTTGCCCTATGTTAATAAGTTAGTGACCTAAATCTTCAAAGTTACCTTTTCACACATCACTTTCAGCCTTTACAGCTTATTCGCTTTTCAAACTACTCACACCGTTTTGGAAACAACTAAAAATCCAAATAGAAAGCCTTACCTTTCACACTTATGCAAATCATTCCTAGGATGAAACCCATCCCCTCGTGTTCGACCCTTAGACCGCTTATACTGGGCAAAGAGTTTGACCACGCATGTAGGAGGAACTTAGGATATAAATTTTGTTGATTCCGCTCAACCTACTGTGGCACGAATCATATGGCGATGTTGCCGGGGATGGTGCCAAACTACGTTTGATGAGTTGAAGTGTACTTGTGATCAACATCACAAGTGAAGGTAACCTTTTTAACTCTTTGTAACTCCAGCTGCGTGAATCGCGAAGTTTTCATCACTTTGCAAGAATCTCAATGCTTTTTGTTTATCATGCGCTTGGTTTTATTTTCACATCTTTAACCTTTTGCAAGTTTGTCGGGTGCCTTTGTTGTCTCGAAATTGTGTAACAGGTGTTTATGTTCCAAAGGGGATAGAGACACAGACACCGCAGAGAATCCTCGCATAATAAATTGACCAAAGCAAGCAGTCAAGATACACACGCATGGGCCATGGATCCACTAATTCGAAGAACAACAGAAATGCCAGTGGCCCCCATGAATCCAACCCGCCCATAACCATGAGGGATCACATCCACCCTCCTAGGTTAGTGCCCCTCCCGCATCATACCTCCGTCAAGATGTAGCGTTGAGGCCTTACTTGGTACCCCTACCCCACATATCATGGTATGGAAAATGAAACCATACACTCATATTAAGGGATTTTGAGGAAGTATGCACTACCTTTAAGGAAGGAATGATGACATGGATTTGCTTAAGTCAAAGCATTTCCACCGATCCTAAAGGACAAGGCCAGATTTGGCTAAACTCACTAGCTCAGAACCATGAAATTGGCCGAGCCGCAGTGCACTCGAAGAAGTTCTTCGCTCATAAGACCAACAATTTGAAGAGACAAATTTACACTTTTGCGTGCCAAGATGGTGAGAGGTTTTATCAAGGTCAGGAGAGATTTATGGAGCACCATCAGTGCATGCCCACATCATGGGTTTGATACATGGATGCTGGTAAACCACTTCTATGGTGGTATGTCTCCGCCATGAACAGTTATCGAAAAACCATGTGTGGGGGAGATTTTCTCGAGCAAGCACCCTCGATGAAGCCATGGATTTCTGAATTATGTGGTTGAAACTTCTAAGGGTCAGATGAACCAAACCCTGTGTGGAAATGGAGTCAATGAGGCTCCCAACCCTGGGGGAGGGATTTATACACCGAGGACATAGAAATGAAAGCCAGAATTTCAACCTTAGCTAGGAAGGCAGAGAGCCAAGGAAAAGGCTCCATGGCGCAAAAAGGATCGAAAATCCCGCACAAGCCAATCCCCGCACCAATTTCCAATCCTCGTACATCCAAAGAGAACAGCTGGGTCCTATGGCCCCTCCAATGAAGGAGGGATTTGATGCCGAATGTGCAAATACCGGGTAGGATACGGCAAGCCACCACAACCCAATGCCCTATATGGAAATACTCTACACCCACTGGAGGAATCACCCTAACCTTTCTTGGAAGCCCACTCCCCCGCCATGTACTCCAGCCAAACCACAGCTTATTCTAATTTCAACCACAACCACCACCATCCCTTACTCCCGTGGAACAAGCCATTTTAAATTTCAGTAAGGTGGTAGGGCAACTTTTGCGGGAAAGAGCAAAAGGACACGCGCAACTGGCACAAAGGATTGATAATCGTAGAAAGTACACCGAACAAGAGAATGGGATGGCTAGAGAGCAACCTGAAAACTTAAAAATCGATAACCTACAAAAGATTCAATAACCAAGATTAATAAGCGTCGGAGGTGTTAAGAAAGAGGAAGGTTCCCTTCCCAAACAATGCCAAACCCAAAGGGAATCCATGAGGTAGGATCATCCAACAATTCAGGAATGGATGAGGTGAAGGCTATAATCACCCTGAAGAGTGGAAAAGAGGTTGATCAGCCCATGCCCAAACTCCGTTGAAGAAACCAGAACGGAGAAGAATCGGAGCTGTAACATATTTTCCCGGCGAGGATTCAATGAAGCACCAGATGCCACCTCCATTTCCACGTGCACTTAGAAGCAAGAAGAAGGTATCCCAAGAAAGGTGTATCTTAGAAGTCCTAAGACAATGAAGGTCAACATACCTCTTTGGACATAATCAAACAGTGCCCGCCATGCAAAATTTTTTGAAAGATTCGCAGAATTAAGAAGGGATTCAACCATCGAGAAAAAGATTTCTCACTAATAAGTCTGCCATAACTTCAGCAAGAACCCCGTCAAATACAAGGATCCAGGATCTCCCACAATTTCGGCTAATATTGGTGGAATTGCATAGACAAGTCATTGCTTGATTTAGGAGCCACAGGAAACTCACTCGCAGATTGTGCACAAGTGGTTAGGCTCTTTGGGGTGAACTTAAACCTACTAACATCACACTATCATTGGCCGATAGATCAGTAAAAATCCCAAAGGGGATAGTTGAGGATGTCTTAGTGAAAATAGACAAATTCTACTACCCAGTGGATTTTGTAGTGCTTGACACTGAGCCAATTGCAAATGAACCCAATCATGTGCCAATCATCTTAGGGACCATTTCGCCACTGCCAATGCAATCATCAATTGCCGGAATGGAGTCATGAACTTACCTTGGTAACATGACCTTGAGTTGAAACATTCCATCCGAACAACAAAACACAAACCTCAGCAAATGAAAATCAAATTTCATGAAGTCGTTTAAATGGTCGCATGCTGTGAAAGCTTAGTGTCTAGGAATTGCAAGGAATAGTCAACCAAGGTGAAGAAGAGATTTTGGTCCTGCCATCAACACCCACTGCAAGGCAATTGACCAAGTCAGAATCCATCAGTGAGGACCAAGTCAACAATTAGGCACCCAACACCATGGAGTCAGCCTAGGCTACTGTAGGGGTTGAGGAGATCATTCTCCTTGACCCTCCTTGAGTAAAATTTTGAAATTGAGCTGATTTGGTGTTCTCACAAACCAAATTGCAGTTCAATAAATGTTGGTTTTTATTTTAATTTAGTCAATTTCAATAATTTTAGTTATTTTTTAGAAAGTTTCCTAAATTAGCAGTTTTCCCTTTTTAGTAACTTTGTCTATATATTATAGTACTTTGTATTAAATTTTTAATTATAGTATCATATAATAAATTTTATTATAATAATTTTTATTTAATATATTACTAATATTTAATCTAATTTTTTTTTTTTTGAATTGCAGAAGGAGATGGAGGCTGAGCCCAAATTCGCTATAATAGAGAAAAATGGTGGAATTGGACTCTTCGGCTGCCTCATTAGTCCTATAAAAAAGATGGGAGGTTAGTCATTTAGTCACTTCATATTCCCCATACAAGCTCAGCCACCCGAGCCTCCACCGCCCCCGCCTGGTCACCGCACCCGCAGCCACCGTCCCGTGCTCCACCAGAGCCGCCGCCCCGGCCCCCGCCGCACCATAGCCACCTCCGACCACATCCGCAGCCCAGCGAGCCGTCCCCGGCTGCCCGTTCACCGCCGGCCAGCCACCCCGCCGAGCCCTCACCAGGCTCACACTCCATCGGTCGCCAGCCTAGCCTTGCCCCGCCCCTACCGGGGGCTTGCTGCCCACCGAGCCCGTGGCTATTACAGAGCTGGTGTGAGCTATAGCGAGCGAGCCCTGAGTTGTCAGTGTTCTATTTTAGAGTGACTCGCTTGTCGGCCAGTGAAGCCCCAAATCGCACAAAGGCCTTAGTTACATTTTCACACCCAGAGCCCCCTTCCAAATTGTTTTATTAGATTCCAAGAGGTTCAGACTAGGTGGTCCCGCCTTCGGCCGTGGTCGATTCAAGACACCTGAAGGAGGCCTCGCCTCCGGTCCCGGCTCCGTACTATCACTGGTCCCCGAGTAAGACTCCGAGAAGCCTTAGGGCTCGACAGATATCGTACACCTGACGGACCCCGGCCCCGTCAATTGCACTCCATAAATACAGAGCTGTGATAGTGGCCCCGGCCCTCCGCTGGCCCGCACATCAGCCCGGTGTGAGTCATCCCTATCCCGGCCCCGCCATCTCCAGCCACGTTAGCCGCAGACCACATCATCGCCTCGCCTTGTCGCCCCGGCCTGTGATCGGAGGTCGCTGTTTCAGGCACCCCAGCTCCGGGAATACCGCACTACATTCGAGGGATTTTCATCAGGAGTCATTCTATGACGCCCAAATGGTGGCCGATCCCAAGTTCGTGGATTCTATGAGGTTGATTTGCGACTATTCCCGCCGGGCCTTCATGACCCCGAGATAAGATATTACCCCCAAGTGGTGCCAAGTAGCTTTATCACCGATGGCCATCTCGTGAGCAACCGTCCGCGCGAGCTTCTTTCTATAGATGACGCCCGAGTCCTCGTGAGCAGATATTTCAAAGAGCTTTAGGGTTCGCGCATACCGCCGCCAATTCGTGAGGGTTATCGAGCTCGGGGCCCACCCACCTCGCTGAGATGGTTCAGACACCGCCCGAGACATCACAAGGCAGACTTTCAGAGGCAGCCCCGCCGGGAGGTCACGATTGGATCCACCTATTGAGGACTGGGCCTTGTTCCCGCTCGCAGCATTATGTACAACGGTATAAGGGAGCCATCTTGAGGTTCTTAATTGATCTCGGGAGGGATACCGTTCAGTCCTCCGAAATGGGTGATGACCTCCTTGATGCATTTCGAGGAGAAGGTCCATCGGAAGGGCCTGGTTCGAGCCGAGAGTCTTCCGCTGCTGATGCCGAGACTACTCTGCCAGGTTCTCGAGCATTTGGGATTCCCGGAGGAGCCCAGGATTGAGAGGAGGATCCGATGCCCTCTAGTCCTGTCATTGGAGCGAGTGATGACCATGCATGTATCTTTCCTCCTCCGGCAGCAGGACTAGGAGGAGGTACATGATCAGGTGGCCGAGGACTCCCACAGAGACGATATGCATGCCCCTGAGCCCGAGATACAGAGGAGTCCGGCTCCGCATCTGTCCCCTCCATCTCCTCCTCCACATTCTACATCCGCGGCTGCAGCTGATACGCCTGGCCCATCTTACTCTGCACACCATTCACCTGAGTATGTTCACGCCAGCTCGAGAGAGATAGCTGGAGTGATGGATGCTATTTGCTCATTGGCAAAATACTGCAAATTTCAGATCAGAGGCAGGTTGACCTGTCACCCATGCCGCAGCAGATGACTCACCTGGGTCTTTCTCGTGTTCCGGATCAGAGGGAGGAGCCTGCAGCAGCAGCATCCGCATCATTGGATGTGTTGGCTGCAGCAGCAGCAGTTACAGACCCACCACCACCACAGCTGTGAGGTGGTTAGGTTTCTTTTATGATTTTGTATAGTTACCAGCTTTATCAATCATCATAATTTGATTAGGATTCATGTATTAGCCATAGTAGGCAGTGATATTTTTGTATGTTTAGCTTTGGTATGCATGTACTAGCCATTTTGGCTATATCAAAAGCTATTCAGTATATATATACACACTTTTGCATATATTTTTTTGTGCCTCCATCTTATGTAATCGTTTTTGTCTTCAATTGAACAATTGAATTGCTTCAATTGGACAATTGAATTGCCTTTAAATGGAAAATTAAAGCCCTGTTTGTCAAATCTTTATGTTAGAACAAATTCCATGTTTGATATAATTTTTGGTCGCTGAAGTTCCAAAGATATTTAACTTGAACATTTCTCCCTTAAGCTAATTCACACACTGCACACCAGATTGTTTCAATAGGCTGTGAATTGGTTTACCTCCTTTCATTTTGCATAGTCGGCTTTAGGCATGTTGGCAACCCATGATAGGTTTGTGTTACCCACATTTGAAGACCAATGTCTTCAAAAGGAAAAGAAAAGAAAAAGCAAAAGAAAAGAAAAAGAAAAGAAGAAAAAGAAATAGTCGTGGAAGCTCGCTTGGAAAAACCGATACCGTGCCTTGGGGTGTATGGCGAAAGCTCAAGCCCGATGCCCTAAGCCTAATTGGTCGGGAGTCATCGATTTAGTGTTCGTTAAGATGGGTGAATAGGTAGAGTTTAACGATTTGTAGGTGCTGATTTTCGGTCATTCTAGTCCGGTGAAGCCCAGAGTTTGTGGTCGCGATCCTTTGGCTTGATGCCCTAAACCTAATTGGCTGGGGAGTCATCGGTGGGACTCTGCTACACCTGACTTTGATGAAGCTCGAATTTTAAGTATTGCACCCTACAATGTATTGAATAAAGAAAGAAAAGCGTAATCTATCCTTATCTAGGTTGTTCAATAGCTTAAGGCCAGCAAGTGCTAGGTTGGGGGAGGGACAATTTACAATTTATTGGCTCGATCTACACAAAGAACCATTAGACTTTTGTGGAAATTCCATGAGAATCATGGAACCACACACCCGAAATTGTTCTTGTATGGTTTTGGCTCTTCATGGCGGTTTTCACACTTGGTGTCAATTTTTCGCTTTAAAGGTACTGCTTATATGTACATAAACCTTTGAATCATAAACTTTTGAGAATCATCAGATGCATCTCCTTTGTTTTGCATTGCTAAGGGACTAGCAACGCTGTCAGTGATTAGTACCCAAAAAGTGCTATTTTTGAGCCCTATATCGTATAGGTTTTGAGGCTTTTTTGCGCACTAATCATGCCAATTATACCAATTGAAGTGTTCGTGTGTTCTTAGTATCACTTATGTCGCTTAGAGGTTATTTTTGCTGTTTTGGTGTGTTTTTGCAGATTTTGAGAGTTCAATATCGAGACATATGCTAAACCATGAAGATTGAACCCATTCATCGCCCATCAAACATACTAAAATCAAAGAGAAAGAATGAAGGCAAAGTGATAAAAGTTGGTGCAAGATGGAGCAAGAGGGCCATGCGTTGAGATCACACCTGTGGAATTTCGCTTATGATTGTTAAAATTCTCTGGGATTGGGAAAATTTCTCGCAATCATAGCTTAAAATTTCGCAACTCAGCGAAATTGTGAAATTCTCGCTAGACCTAAAATTTCGCTTAACCACTGCTCCAGCGAAAATTGCGCCGCTTATCACCTGTAATTCATGAAAGCATGAATTCTCGCTAGCTAGCAAAATCTGCTGCCTAGCTTAAATTCCTTTGATTTGATTCTCAGTAATTTGCTACCTAGCGAAATTCCTTTCGCTTAAGCACGAAATTCTTCGCCGCCAGCGAAATCAGTTCGTCTCTAAAGAAATTGTCTCGCTTTGTCATCCTTTTGTAATTAATGCAAACCGACTTCATTTTGCATATCCTCTGTCCCTTATTTTAGCCAAAATGTTAGGCTTTATTGTAGTTTCACATAATGGGTGCCCTATATAAACCCCCTTAGTTTTTGTAACCCGAAGCAAGCAACTTGGAAGGAATCTTTTGGCACAATTTTATTTTATGTAAATATCTCCCGCAGCTCAGTTAGGGTTTTGCTTTTCTCTCTTCCTCTTTCTCTCATTTTCTAGGGCTACCAAACAACCCTCTTGAGGATGACAACTCAAGAGATGCTTGGCTGGGCTCTTCTTTGAAGAGAAGGTAGCTAGCTTGGCTGTGGGGCAAGCATGTGTTGTCCCTTTCATGTGTTGAATGCTGTGCACCGTATTTATGGCTCCCATCTTCTCAAACTAGGGTTGAATATCATTTAATGTCATTAATTTGGCCAATACTTACCATGCTTTAGGATACAGTGTATACTTATTGCTAGATGCACTGTGGTTTTTTAGATGGTCTTTACGAGCCACTTAAATGATGTTGAATGTTAGGTTTTAAACCGAAGGTCAGATGCATGTTACCCGTGGCCGACTCAAATAGGAGTGATTCTAGGTTAGGCCTGCCAAACAAAGATCCCATGATACTGGACTATAGGTCGCTTTGTCATAATGCGAGGATAAAACCCGAGGACACTTACTCATTCTATGTTATCAAGTTAGTGACCAAATTCAAAGTTACCTTTCACACATCACTTTCGCCTCTTTACATATTCGCTTTCAAAACTACTCACACGGTTTTTGAAAACAAATCCAAAAATCCAAATAGAAAGCCTTACCTTTTCACACTTATGCAAATCATTCCTAGGATGAAAACCCATCCCCGTGTTCGACCCTAGACCATTATATCGCAGTTAGTCAGACTACCAAGCAGAGGGAGGGAACTTAGGATATAAATTTTGTTGATTCCGCTCAACCTACTGTGGCACGAATCACTAGCCTCCTAAACCCCGCAAAGGCCCAACCTTGTACTTCTGATCTCCTTTAATAGGTAGGACCCCCTTGAAAAAGACCAATGAGTCTTTAAAAAAAAAAAAAGGCAGTATGATAGAAAATAAAAAGAAAAAGAAAATCAGACGCTTGCCTTGAAACCCGAGCACCTGGGCCCAAGGGGGTATATGGTGGCTAAAGTCTTAAAGCCCTATGTCTCTAAGCCAACCGGTTGGGGAGCCACCAATCTGTTTGTTACATGGGTGAATAGGCAAAGCTTAACAAGTTGTAGGTGTTGGAGTTTCGAACTTATTGGAAGTCCGGGGTGAAACCTGAAGAGTTAGTAGTTGAAAAATCCTTATGACTTGATGCCCTATGCCCAATCAATGGGAGTCACCTGTGAATCCCCGCTATGGACATCTGTGAGATCGATCCCCGCAGCATTGCACCCCTACAAAGTAAAAAGAGTTGTGAAATAAGAGTGGGTCCTGATCTATTTAGGTTGGTTAGCTTACTAGGTTTTGGCACTAGCTAGGTTGGGGAGGAGAGTGCGCTTAAAGCAACTTATTGTTGAAATCGATCAAACTAACACTCCCAGTTTTCGTAAGTTCCAGGTTGATCCTCTAGAGAAGGAAGCCCATTTGATATTTGATTCTGCATCGCATTCACTCTCTCAAGATAGTTATTGGGCAGGGTTTTAGTGATTCTTATAGAGGGTTGGGTACACCCATTCATTTTTCAAATATCATATTTTTTTTGTGAACATACCTTTGATATTATTTTGCTCGCTCTCTTCTTCTTCATTGCTAAGGGACTAGCAATGTGTCGGTTGGGGGGAGTGATTACTACCAAAAAAGTGTTGTTTTGTGCCTTGTTTATTACAGGTTTTGAGCACTTTTTGTGTATTAATCAGTCGAATTAACCCGGTTGGCACATTAAGGTCCTAGCTTTAATACTAATCACATTTTGTGGCAAATTTTGCAGTTTTCACAAACTATTCATGCCAAGTTGATTAAGTCAGTTCTAGCACGAAGAAGTCAAGTTGAATTTTAGCTGCAGTTTAGAAACCAGAAGAAGAGAGGAGCAGAAAGAACAAAAGAAGAGAGCCCTGCAAAATCTCGTAGTTACTGAGCAAGGCAACACGCGAAATTTCAAGTAGCTGGATCAGAATTTTAGCACCGCGAATTTTGTTCCCAATTTTTCACTTTTGACCTGCTTTGACATTTCTTGTTTTTCCTAAATTGCCCTTCATGTAATAGTGGGCAGTTTATATATTTTTGTAATTTCAGATGGTCAAGCAAGATATAAGCTCCCGCGCACTATAATCTGACATCTTCTTCATTAATAAAAGCTGGGCAGGAAGCTTTCAGCAGTTATCGCTCTTTTTCATTTTCTCTCTTTTTCTCTCATTTTCTCTCACTTTCTCACTAGCCAAATAGCCTCTGAGGATGAAAACTCAGAGGATGATTAGCTAGAATCTCTTTCTCCTTGAAAAGGAAGGTCACTAAGCAAAGGAGATGTGGTAAACTGAGGGTTCTCATGTTCTTAAAGCAGGTATTCATTGTCATTTTTGTGTTTCTCTGGGTTTAAATCCCTTAGATTCACCTTGAATGATCTGTATTTGATAATCTTTTAGGGTTCAGTGGATGCTTATTGCTAGATCCACTGAGATTCATTAGTTATCATCTATTAGTCATTGGTAAATAAGTCAAGGAGTTTTGTTTTCCACTGTATGAAACCACTGATGCTCAATGAGTGCCATTTCTAAAGGATAGTTGCTTTGGGTCAATTTTTATAGCTAAATGAAGAACCGGTTCGGGAGATGACTATAGGTCATCCTCCCTAAAGCGAGGAAAAGACCCGAGAAAACCCTCATTTGCCCTAAGATCCTAAGCCTAGTGTCCTGACACTTCAAGGAATTCTCTTTTACATTTTAATTTATTTTATTTTTAGTTTTCAACCATTACAATCCACTGTTTTTATCAAAACCCAAAATCGAAAACAAATTCACCATTTTGAACCTCACTATAAGTCATTTGTGCAAAGAAAATCCATCCCTGTGTTCTAATCTCTGAGCCATCAGACTACAAGAGCAATGTTACTAAATAGGAGGTATTATTAGGTATAAATTTTGTTGATTCTGATACCCTTCGTACACGCACAAGTAGTGGTTCCCCAGCCGGGATGATCTAAGAGAGAAGATCCTAGGGATTTCATCGCTTCCCGACTCATTGTGGCATCCAAGATGGCACGAAGATGTACTGGGATCTTCATCTCCAGTACTACTAAAGCGGGATGAAGGGACACGTTGAGACTTTGTTCGACGATGCCTCACGTGTCAATAGGTTAAGGCTGAGCACCAGAAGCCAGCAAGTCTACTCCAGCCATTAGAGGTGGCCGAATGGAAGTGGGAACACGTCACGATGGACTTTGTGACCCACTTGCCATGGACACCGCAGAGGCATCACGTGGTATGGGTAATAGTGGACCGGCTCACGAAGTCTACACATGTTCTAGCTGTGTGGATGACCTTCACGCTGGAGGAATTATGCTGGTTGTATATCCGAGAGATTGTCCGACTACATGGAGTGCCAGTGTCCATAATGTCGGATAGAGATCCCAGATTTACGCACACTTTTGGAAGAGCTTCCAAAAGGCCATGGGAACACAATTGACTATGAGCACTGCATTTCATCCGTAGACGTATAATCGCCTGAGGACCATACAATTTTAGGAGGACATGCTTCACGAGCATGCGTCCCGGATCATATGGGTAGTCAGGAGGCACTTACCCTTATTGAATTCGTTTACAACAACAAGCCACTGGTTTAGTATACGGATGGAACCCCATAAGGCTTTGTATGGGAGGCCATGTCGATCACCTATTTGCTGGACAGAGGTGGGAGAGAGCTCCATCACTGGTCCTGATAAGATCAGAGACACCTCGAAGAAGGTGGGTTTGATACGGAAGTGTCTTCTCATGGCTCAGAGCCTACAGAAGAGTTACACCAACAAGCGACGTCGGCCTCTGGAGTTCGAGGTGGGTGATCACGCCTTCAAGGTGTGATGCCGAAAGAGGAGGGTTAGGTTCGAAAGCGAGGAAGCCGCCGAGGTTCATCGAGCCCTTCAAATACTCAAGAGGGTGGGCACTTTGTGGCATATCTACTTGGCATTACCACCTAAAGATGTCCTGGGATTCATGGGGTGTTCCATATTCCATGTCTCGAAGTATACCCGTGATCCACCATGTGGTTGATTAGGAAGAGATTACTGTTGACACAGATGGAACCTTCGAGGAGGGACTATTGCGCATCATGGATAGCCAGGATCAGGTTTTCCGAAGCAAGACCGTGAGGCTAGTGAAAGTGTTGTGGCAACACCGTGGAGTGGAGAAGGCAACGTGGGAATGTGAGGTCACGATGCGGGCCACCTATCCCTTGTTGTTTAGGGATGAAGGTACGTGGTTTAGTCATTTAGTAATTAATAACTAGTTACATGCATGACATAGTGCACATTGCATATGCATGTGAGTTGAAGTGATTGTGTGTGGAATTTCGGGACGAAATTCTTTTAAGGGGGGAAGAATGAAAAAACCCGAGAAAATCCAAACTTTCTGAAAATGTTGAATTCAATTGAAAATCCGAAAGTTTTTTAGATCTCGGATGACGAAACGGTCTTAACCGTTAAAATCGTCTCACGGAATCTAGCGCTACCATCAATTTCACTCAATTCCTAGACGCCTATTTCACATTTTTTCGAGAGGCACCGAGTGAAGTGGACACTCGCACGTGGATGAGTGGCTGATTACTACCCAATTAGGTGGGGCATGATCGACTCTATATCGTGTGTTTTCTGCCGGACTAATGTTGAAGACAGGAACCACTTGTTTTTTGGTTGCCAATTCACTGCTAGTATCTGGTTGAGAGTTTTAAGGTTATCTGGGAATTCTAACTCACTCGAATTAGGAGAATGAGTTCTTGCGGGTAATTGCTACCAGCAAATCCTTTGTTCTATCACTAAGAGGATTGCATGGGGTGCTACCATTTATCAACACTCTGTGGAGATGTTTAATAGTAGAATTTATGAGAATATTTATTCTCCAACTGATGCTATTTTTCATCTCATTTGTAATGATGTCGCCGAGAATCTCAAGTTTCCGTAAGGTGGTGGATAATCCAAAGGAACAGAGCTATGTGAGAGATGGCCGCTCCTCTTAATATTTCTGACATTGGTGTTTCATTTGCTGATTGATGGTTTCAAGTATCGTCGGGTCCTTATCTCGTGTTGGGTCAGGGTCTTAGCCCAGTTGTAATGGGCTCGGGGGTGTGGTGACTCGCTGGATGCAGGGTGTCTGTTTGTTTTGTTTTGCTATCCTTGGTTGTTGTTGGTTGTTTTGGGTGTTGCCTTCCCTTCAGTTTTTAGGGGAGGTTCTGTCTGCTTTTCGTAATTTTGCCTTTGGTCCGTATTCTTTCGTCAGGGGCTTCGCTTTGGAAATAAATGCTTACTTATCCAAAAAAAAAGGTACTAGTTAAATTTTGTGGCAAGTTTTGTTGTTATTCAAAGCTTTTATAACTGTAGATAGGGATTCACTCAACCATGGAAAATCCGGGGTTCAACTCCACATACCGCAAATCAAAACCGTAAGAAAGAGTAGCTAAGCAAAGGTAAGAAATGAGCAACCGCAAAATTTGCACCTATTTAAATTTTGCAACATGCGAAAATTTGCAATTCGCAAAATTTCAGGTTGCGAATTTGCACCCTAAGACTTTCACCCCCGTGCCACTATTCATTTGTCCTCGTGCTTTGACTTTTTGACTTCTTTATCACTTTTGGTTTTCTTCCCAATTTGCCCTCATTGTAATAGTGTTTGCTTTGTTATTTTCTTTGTAATTTGTAAAGGGGTTTTGCCAAAGCCCTAGACAAGCAATCGTAATGAAAATCTTTTCATTAATAAAATTTCAGTTGCTCAAGAGCCTCCTCGTGATGCAGACATCTATAAACACACCAAACATTGAGAATTCGGGCCCCACTATTGAAGAATTGGATTGGGGAGGTCAAGACGCATTGAATACATGCGAAAACTCCTTTGACCTCATTTGGGCCTTGGAAGGCAAAAACGTGGCCGACTCTTGGACAAACCCCTACGTGGAGCGCTACATTAATTCTTGGAAGTTCGTTTATTTATTTTAGAAGATTCGCTTTTATTTATTTTAGAAAGTTTGCTTTATTTATTTTAGAAGATTTGGTTTATTTATTTTAGAAAGTTTGCTTTATTTATTTTAGAAAGTTTTCTTTTAGGAGTTGCTTTTGTAATTTAGGAAAGTTTTTCCTAGTTAAAGTGAAGTTGTTCTTGTAATT